>CM055117.1:12096095-12298264 GCA_029206835.1 Rana muscosa
GAACGCCACGTGGGGCGACCGTTACCTAAACACCCTGTGGTGTGATAACTAACTTATAACTATTGTGACAGCAGGAAGGTAAAGTCACCTGGTTGCATCCAGGGGGGTAGATATATTTCGCCCAGATTCAGGCTTTACGCCGACTTATACAATTAGGTGGAGAGTTGTATAAGCCCAGCTGAGGCTAGTGGGCTCATGGATGACTCATACCTCTAGGGAGAGTGTGGGGCGTCGTGCAGACAGGGAGTTGATGAGACCAGCTGAAGCTTGTCAGCTCATTTAGGCCTCTATAAGAACTCCCAGATTCATTAGGTGTTTGCTCATGCCTGGACCCAGACCTGTGTGGACTGTCTAGGGAGAGTGAACCCCTGTGAGACAAAGCCTGTGTGGCTATTTGCTTGGACATTTAAAACCAGGGACTTAGGGACTAAGACAGCACTAGGCTGATCCCAGTTGTTAGTTAGGAAACCTGTATGTTTAGTCAGAGGTCAAGTTGACCAGGATTTATTTTATTTATGTTTCTTTTGCTTTGCTGTGTTTTGTCACTGTAAATAGAAAATAAACCGCACCTTTTTGATTTTGAAAACCACAACCTCCGTTTGCTGGGCCTGTTTTTGTGTGGGGAGCCCATCCCGGGGGTCACACACACCCGCTGCCGAGCTAACCCCCTCACAGTTGGTGGAGAACCAGTGGCAGTTTTTTTTTAAGCCAGCATGGAGGAGATACTGAAGCAGCTGGCTCTAGCAAATGCCAATCAACAGCAGACAAATGCAGGTTTGCAAAAGAGCCTTGCAGCTCATCAACAGAGCCTTGCAGCTCAACAACAGAACTTCGCAGCCCAGCAGCAAGCTCATCAACAGTGCCTTGCAGCCCAGCAGCAGACAAACGCAACTTTGCAACAGAGTCTGGAGGCTCAGCAACAAGCCCAGCAGCAATCTGAGGCCAGCTTCATAGACCTGTTGCAGAAGCAAGAGCAGAGACTACAACAACAGATGGAAGCAGTAATGCAGCAACGTCCGCAGACCAGTGAGGAAAGCCGTCCCACTAATACCGCGTCCTTTGGGGTGAGTCGTTTATTGACAAAAATGACTGGAGAGGATGATCCAGAGGTATTTTTGACCACATTTGAAAGGACCGCTGAAAGAGAAAAGTGGCCTGAGGAGCAGTGGGCTGGACTGGTGGCTCCTCTGTTAACTGGTGAATCGCAGAAAGCTTACTATGACCTAGAGCCTAACCAAGCAAAAGACTATGTGATGCTAAAAGCTGAAATTTTGGCAAGGCTGGGTGTCACCCAGGCTGTCCGGGCTCAGCGTGTGCATAACTGGACTTTCCAGCTTGGAAAACCCCCCAGGTCTCAAATGTATGATCTCATTCACCTGAGCAGAAAGTGGCTACAGCCAGAGACTTTGTCCGCACCAAAGATTGTGGAACGTGTTGTAATGGATCGGTTTTTGAGAGCTCTTCCTACTGCCATCCAAAAGTGGGTAAGCCATGGAGACCCAGAGATGGCCGATGGTCTTGTGGATCGTGTGGAGAAATACTTGGCTACAGAGAACCTGACGGCCTCTTCCAGAGACACTCGGACTTTCCACCCTAAGACCAGACCATCCCCAGGGGCGGATAAGAGGATTCCAAGGGGTGAGGGTGGAGAGAGTGAGAGGGTGGGAGCTCTACCCCAAGTTTGGCGAGAACAGCCTGGGAAATCAGCGGCTCAAGAGGCGGCAAGAAGGATCGTTTGCTACCGCTGCCGGCAAGCGGGACATATTGCAGCCAATTGCCCGGTTGTGGAGGAACCCATGCAGTGTGACTTTCTGACGGGCAGACGTCAGTCGCTGTGTGCGACAGTCGCATGCACTGCCATTCGAGGAACTGAGAAACATTTATGCAAAATGTGTGTTAATGGTAGAAATGTTGTGGTATTGCTGGATTCAGGTAGCCTTGTGACCCTGATAAAGGCTGAGTTAGTTAAAACAGAGGTCTTTGGGAATAGCAAGGTAGCTGTTATTTGTGTGCATGGGGACACCCGAGAGTATCCAGTGACTACAGTGTGTTTCGAGACCCCCAAAGGTACCCTCTCTCATCCAGTGGGCTTAGTATCTCAGTTACCGCATGACGCCATTGTGGGAAGGGATTTTCCGAAGTTCTGGGAACTGTGGGATGATCCTGAGCCCCCCACTGGTGCCCTTATGTACCAGGAATGTGATAGCCAGAACTCCCCTGAGAGTGGTGAGGACTCTCCGGAATTTCCCTTATCAGTATTGGCAGGGGAGACTCAAGAAACTGGAGAGGAGCCCACCTCCTCAGACGAAAACCTACCGTCTGTGGAGTTTTCTGATCTTGAGGTTCACAGGGAAAACTTTGCCACAGAACAGTTGAAAGACCCCGCCCTAATAAAGGCACGGGAAAACGTAGTGAAAATAGATGGCGAGTTAGTGAACCCAGATAATACCTGCACTTACCCATACTTCAGCGTAGAGAAGGACCTACTGTATCGGGTGGCAAAAAGGGCAGAAGAAACCGTTGAGCAGCTTGTGGTGCCCAAACCTTACAGGAAGTTGGTGTTGGAGTTGGCCCATGGGCACATTCTTGGAGGTCATCTGGGGACAGAGAAAACCCGAGAGAGGGTATTACAGAGATTCTATTGGCCGGGGGTGATGAAGGACATAGAAAATTATTGTTCCTCCTGCCCTGTGTGTCAGAGGTCGGCCCCGATGCCACATTTCCGTAGCCCGCTGGTCCCTCTACCCATCATTGAGGTCCCGTTTGAGAGGATCGCCATGGATTTGGTAGGGCCTATAATCAAGTCCGCTAGGGGGCACCAGTACATATTAGTTATAATGGACTATGCCACCCGTTATCCAGAAGCGATCCCTCTCCGAAATACCTCGGCCAAAACCATAGCCAAAGAGCTATCTCTTGTGTTTAGCCGGGTGGGTATTTGTAAAGAACTGCTTACGGACCAAGGTACACCCTTTATGTCCCGGGTTATGAAGGAGCTGTGTAAATTGTTCAAAGTGACGCAATTACGTACATCTGTGTATCACCCCCAAACCGATGGGCTGGTTGAAAGATTCAACAAAACCCTAAAACAAATGTTGAAGAAAGTGGTGGATAGAGATGGAAAGGATTGGGACTGTCTACTTCCTTATCTGATGTTTGCTATTAGGGAGGTGCCCCAATCCTCTACGGGATTCTCCCCCTTTGAGTTACTGTATGGGAGACACCCAAGAGGGCTGTTGGATATTGCCAAGGAAACTTGGGAAAGTGAGAGTTCTCCCCACAGGAGTGTGATTGAGCATGTCGCCCTGATGCAAGACCGAATTGCACAGGTAATGCCCATCGTGAAGGAACATTTGGCCCAAGCGCAGTTAGCACAGCAGAGAGTGTACAACCGTGGAGCCAAGACCCGTACCTTTTCCCCGGGGGATAGGATACTGGTACTTGTCCCTACGGTTGAAAGTAAATTCCTTGCCAAATGGCAAGGCCCCTATGAGATAATGGAAAAAGTGAGCGAAGTGAATTACAAGGTCAGACAACCAGGAAGGCGAAACCCCTAACAGATCTATCACGTTAATCTGTTGAAAGCCTGGAGGGATAGAGAGTCCCTAGTCGCAGACACTTGGTCACCAGCTCAAACTGGTTGCGTGATTCCTGAGGTTGGAATAGCAGCCACCTTGTCACAACCCCAACAACAGGAGGTTAAGGAGTTTGTGCTTCGCAACAAGGAGGTATTCTCTGAGCTGCCGGGACAAACATCTGGGGTAGAGCATGACATCATTACCCCGCCCGGTGAAAGGGTGAAGTTAAAACCCTATCGGATCCCAGAGGCCCGACGGGAGGCAATACGGGAGGAAGTACAGAAAATGCTGAACTTAGGGGTGATAGAGGAGTCCCAAAGTAATTGGTCTAGTCCCATTGTGTTGGTGCCTAAACCGGATGGGAGCTGGCGATTTTGTAACGATTTTCGTCAGTTGAACAAAGTTACAAAATTTGACACCTACCCCATGCCACGTATAGATGAGTTGATCGACCGGCTGGGAACAGCCCGATACATGACGACTCTTGACCTCACAAAAGGGTATTGGCAAATCCCCCTGGCCAAGTCGGCCAAAGAGAAAACCGCATTTGTAACCCCAGACGGGGCGTTCCAATATAAAAGAATGCCGTTCGGGTTACAGAATGCGCCGGCCACATTCCAGCGGAAAATGGACCAGATGCTGAGGCCCCATCGGAAGTATGCTGCGGCTTACCTGGATGACGTAATTGTCCATAGCACAGATTGGGCCTCACATCTGCCAAAAGTGCAAGCAGTCCTGGACTCTGTTCGGGAAGCGGGGTTTACGGCTAACCCCAAGAAGTGTACCATTGGGCAGGAGGAGGCCAAATATCTTGGGTACACCATTGGGAGGGGAGTAATAAAACCCCAACTCAACAAAGTCGAGGCCATCCAGAGTTGGCCACGTCCCAACAGCAAGAAGCAGGTACGAGCCTTTCTGGGAATCGCTGGGTATTATCGGCGATTCATTCCCCACTTTGCTTCTAAGGCTGTGCCCCTAACCAACCTGACGAAGGGGAAAGGGTCGGTCATGATTAAATGGACCCCCGAGGCTGAGGCAGCATTCCAATTCTTGAAACAAGCCTTATGTAGCCAGCCAGTGTTGTACTCACCCGACTTCTCTAAAGACTTTGTCGTACAAAGTGATGCGTCAGATGTGGGGTTAGGAGCAGTATTGTCCCAGGTCTGGAACGGGGAAGAGCACCCAGTCATTTACCTCAGCAGGAAGTTGAAGTCCCATGAGGTAAATTACGCCACCGTTGAAAAGGAGTGTTTAGCGGTGAAGTGGGCTCTAGATTCCCTTCGGTACTACCTGCTAGGTAGGCACTTTGACATGGTTACGGATCACGCTCCGTTAAAGTGGATGGCTCAAAACAAGGAAACAAATAGAAGAGTGAATAGGTGGTTCCTGGCCCTCCAGGAATTCAACTTCACAGTAAAGCATCGCCCTGGCGTTCAAATGGGGAATGTGGATGCTTTGTCTCGAGTACATGAATGCCTGATTGCTGGTGTTCCAACCCCGAGGTTAAAACAAGAGGGGGGGGTATGTGACAGCAGGAAGGTAAAGTCACCTGGTTGCATCCAGGGGGGTAGATATATTTCGCCCAGATTCAGGCTTTACGCCGACTTATACAATTAGGTGGAGAGTTGTATAAGCCCAGCTGAGGCTAGTGGGCTCATGGATGACTCATACCTCTAGGGAGAGTGTGGGGCGTCGTGCAGACAGGGAGTTGATGAGACCAGCTGAAGCTTATCAGCTCATTTAGGCCTCTATAAGAACTCCCAGATTCATTAGGTGTTTGCTCATGCCTGGACCCAGACCTGTGTGGACTGTCTAGGGAGAGTGAACCCCTGTGCGGTGAGACAAAGCCTGTGTGGCTATTTGCTTGGACATTTAAAACCAGGGACTTAGGGACTAGGACAGCACTAGGCTGATCCCAGTTGTTAGTTAGGAAACCTGTATGTTTAGTCAGAGGTCAAGTTGACCAGGATTTATTTTATTTATGTTTCTTTTGCTTTGCTGTGTTTTGTCACTGTAAATAGAAAATAAACCGCACCTTTTTGATTTTGAAAACCACAACCTCCGTTTGCTGGGCCTGTTTTTGTGTGGGGAGCCCATCCCGGGGGTCACACACACCCGCTGCCGAGCTAACCCCCTCACACTATCTAACGGATCAGGCCTGATCCCTAACCATGAAACTCAGTCTTTGAAGAAACACAAATCTTCACCGGCACAGGATCTGTAAAGGTGGTGCACTTGAAGTATTTAAAACCATGTATTTGTAATTCAATAGGGGGGGGGTAATTCTCCCTCACCGGAGGTGTTAGGCCTCGGAAGTCTAGTAGGCACAAAGTATAAAAGTAACAGTTTAAAGATGAGCTTTCGCTCGCTCACCACTCCGGAACACTTCCCTCAGTCCGGAACCTCCACCGGCTGTGTCGGTCCTCGTCCACAGCGGCTTCTGCGATCGGATCCCCGATCCAGACAACTTTCGACGAGATGAGTCTGGATGCCACCCAGGCTCGCAAAGGGGTGGAAGGCTCTTTGGTTCGCTCCACAGGCCCCAGGCTTCAGGCCTGGAGCAGCACAGATCCGCACAGGTGTCTCTCTCTCTGCCTCCCCGTGTCCAAAGAGAAAGAGCTAGGCCTCGCCCCCTCCTTATATTCCTTCCCCCCGACTCCCCTCTCTCTGGAATTTCCTGTCTCTGATTAAAGGGGAACACCCCGCTACACTTACATTGGTGATCAGTGGGAAGAATGTTCCTTACATTGGTGATCAGTGAGAAGAATGTTCCTTACATTGGTGGTCAGTGGGAAGAATGTTCCTTACATTGGTGATCAGTGAGAAGAATGTTCCTTACATTGATGATCAGTGGAAATAATGTTCCTTACATTGGTGATCAGTGAGAAGAATGTTCCTTATGTAGCGCTACCCCCAGTTAAGAGAGCCGCTGATATTGATTTGGGCCCTGCAGTGCACCGCTGTCAACCCCCGGCAATCGGCTCTAACCTCCCGTGGCACAGCTGGTGATAGAGAGATAGGACCGCGTGATCGCAACTGTTGGTGACGCAGTCCTATAACAAACATACACAGAATATACTTTAAAACTCCTATTAAAGTAAGCGGAACTGACACCAAATGTACTTTACCCAGATATTTTACTGAGGCTAATGGGCAAGTAATAAACAACAGTATAACAAGTTGCAGATCCCTGCAATAAACAGTAATAAAGATAAACAGAGTAATCAGAATAATAAAGTATTGCTATGCAACTCTAGCGCTGCCCTTTTTCAGCTACTTCCCCTCATGGGTAGACTAACACCCAGCAATGTCTACCTATGCAGTCAGGCCTGACTGATCTAAATGGAAGTTCAGTGAAACAATATTCGCTAGCAATCTCTCGGTGGTGCACTTGAAGAACAACTTTGTAATCCCAACGAATAGTAAAGATAAAGTATCTGTCTTTAAACAGCTCTCACCACCTGGACAAGTCCAAGTCCCTTTCCTCCATCGATTCGTCTAGGAACAGGAATCCACCGACATCCAAGTCTTCAATCCTTCTGGTGTACTGCAGCAAGGAGGATTAGATGTCTCTAAGGCTCTGCTAGGCTGGCAGAGGGCTCTTTGGAAAGGAGCACACGGCCCGGGCTTCAGGCCTTGTGCACACAGCAGTTCAGCACAGACATCCTCTTGCTAGGAGAGGGGGGTCCAAAGAGGCCGACCAAAACTCCGCCTCCCCTTTATAAAGTCTGCCCCAGCAGTCTCTGTTCTGGAGCAATGCACCCTGGGTGCTGCAAGATGTACTGGGAGATGTAGTCTCTCTCTCCTCCTGCTTTCACTTCCATAATGTCTCTTTACTTCCTCCCGACTCACCTCTCACCTGGAACTTCTTGTCTCTCTGCATTAAAGGGGAACACCCCGCTACACACTCCCCCCACTTGAACTCTTTGGTCCCCAAAGATAAACTTCAACAATTACTGTTTACCATTTTGGACAATGTCGAGCATGATGTTGGCATAGGGAATTCCCACCAAAACTTTGGGATGGAACTCTCTTGCCCACAGGTCACACTACCATAAGTGGCCTGCCTAACTGTGCCAGAGAGTGAGCTGGGGTTGCCCTCCACCAAATGGACGGTGGAAGGATCAGGTTGTTCAACACTTCTCCTAGCCGTTACAACAGAGTCCTCTGAGCTCGTCCCCATTTGGGGGTAAGTTAGTTTCTTGGGAGGCCTGATGACTCTGCGAGCCCTCTGCTCTCTTGGTGCTTCTGACTCTGGCACCACAGGCTCTTCTTCAGGAGTAAGTTCAGGGAACATTGCTGGTTCTGGAACCTCTGATTCAGAAGTCGACTGACGTATGGAATCTCTAGAGTCCTCCTCTGCGCAAGTGTCAGGAACATCTTCCCAGTAATCAGCTGAGGGACTGAAGGGTATGAATTCAGTAGCCTCCGGATTCAGAGTTGCATCTGGGGTATCCCCTCCATTTGGGAGATCTATGGCGGACGTTCCCAGAGTCGAGGGAGGCCACAGCCAGTCCAGTTCTCCACCTTCTTCTGTACTCAATTGGGAGGCCTCCCCATCTTTGGCTCGAGAGGTCTGGGACCGAGTGTTCGGCCTAGGAATATCCAGGATAGAGGCCGGTTCAGGGGAGTCTCTCACGGGAGGTATTCTGACTGCCTCAGCAAGTGGGAGCAGGTGGTTCCGATGCCACGTCTTCAGTGGACCCACCTTTCCTTCTGGCTTTAGTTTGTAGACAGGCAAACCGGGCAACTTCCTACAGACAACATAGGGCTCAGATCTCCACCTGTCGGCAAGCTTGTGTTTTCCAGGGACCCCCAGATTGCGTAGCAGTACTCGGTCCCCGGGCTGCAGATCTTGCACTCGAACCTTCAGATCAAAATTTCTCTTGTTGCGGGCCCCCCTTTGATCCGAAGCCGCCTGGGCTTGTTCATAGGCCACCTGCAAGCTACGTCTAAGTCTGTCCACGGATCCCTTGTGCGATGTAGCTGAGGTATTGTCTATAGAAGTGCCAAAGGCCAGGTCCACAGGTAGCCTTGCTTCTCTCCCAAACATAAGTCGATAAGGGGAGTAGCCAGTGGCGTCACTTGTGGTACAGTTATAGGCATGTACTAGGGCTGATATGTGCTGACTCCAGTGTTGCTTCTTCTCTGTTTCTAAGGTTCCCAACATGTTGAGCAGGGTCCGGTTAAATCTCTCCGGCTGAGCATCTCCTTGTGGGTGGTAAGGCGTGGTTCTGGTCTTCTTTATTCCTAATGAATCCAAAAGTCTTCGGATCAACCGACTCTCAAAGTCCCTTCCTTGATCTGAGTGGAGTCTCTGTGGTAGTCCGTAATGGACAAAATACTTCTCCATAAGTATCTTGGCCACGGTGGATGCCTTCTGGTCTTTGGTTGGGAAAGCTTGAGCATAGCGGGTGAAATGGTCGGTTATTACCAGAACATTCCCCAATCCACTCAGGTCGGGTTCGAGGCAGAGAAAGTCAATGCATACCAGATCCATTGGGCCTTGACTCTGTAAGTGGCCCATTGGGGCAGCTTGATGGGGTAGGGTCTTTCTCTGAATGCATCGTGCACAGGAATGGCAATACTCCTCTACTTCTGCCCTCATGCAGGGCCAATAGAACCGATTTCTGACAAGCTGGAAGGTCCTTTCTGCCCCTAGGTGACCATGATGGTCATGCAGGGCAATTAGTACAGTCTCTCGGTGCTTCTCTGGAAGAAATAACTGCCACTTATCTTCTGAGTCATCAGAGGGGCCCCTTCGGTAGACCACTCCCTGATGTACCTGTAGCCTGTCCAATTCCTTCCTCAACAGGCGAGCCTCCTTTGAGGGGTGATGTAGGAATTTGTTGGGATCCTGATTCTCCAGGGCTTCGAGGACCAATCTCCCCATGGGGTCTTCCAATTGGTCACACCTCAACTCCTTCTTGGACAGTCTCGGTAGGTTGTCTTCCTCCAGTTGAGTTACCCCACAATAGTGTTTGGGGACTCCTACCATGGTAACCCCTATTTCTTCTGCTCTGGAGCCTCCTCTGGCTTGGAATTCAGCCCCTTGACAAAGGGCCCGCACCCCGTCCGGTGCCACTTGGGTCCAATCTTCCCAGTCATTTGTCGTGGCATGAGACCTTCGGGACAGGGCATCTGCATCCCTATTTCCGGCTCCTGGTCTGTACTTCAGACTGAAGTTGAATCCAGACAATGCGGCCAACCACCTGTGTCCGGTGGCATCTAGTTTCGCGGTGGTGAAGAGGTAGGTCAGGGGGTTGTTGTCTGTCTTCACAGTAAACTCTGCCCCATACAAGTAGTCTTTTAGCTTGTCTACTACCGCCCATTTGAGGGCCAGGAATTCCAGCTTATGAGTGGGGTAATTCTTTTCTGAGGGGGTCAGGCTCCTGCTCACATAGGCCACTGGTCGCAGTTGTCCTTCATGTTCTTGGTAGAGTACACCACCTAGACCCTCATGGCTGGCATCCACATGTAATTCATAAGGTCTGGTAGGGTCGGCGTAGGCCAGGACTGGGGCAGTGGTTAAGCTCCTCTTCAGAGCATGAAAGGCCTCTTCACACCTTGGGTTCCACTGATCTTGAACTGACTCACCAGGCCTCCTGGGCCCTGAGTCATCCTCTTCCCCTTCTGCCTTTAGCAATTCATTCAACGGGCGGGCAATCCGAGCAAACCCCTCCACAAACCTCCTATAATAGGAGCAGAACCCCAGGAAGGATCTGAGCTCTGTTACTGTGGTGGGTCGTGGCCAGGAAGTGACTGCTTCCAACTTCTCAGGATCTGTGGCCACCCCTTCTTCAGACACTATGTGCCCCAGATAGTTCACAGAAGACTGGTAGAACCGACACTTCTCGGGGGAAAGCTTAAGTCCCTCTTCGCTGAGTCTTCTCAATACTTTCTCCAACCTGGCTTCATGTTCTTCCAAGGTTCTTCCAAAGACAATGACATCGTCCAAGTACACAAGGACTTCTATAAGATTCATGTCTCCAACAGTCTTCTCCATAAGGCGTTGAAAGGTAGCAGGAGCTCCAGACAGACCCTGAGGCATCCTATTGAATTCGAAGAATCCCACCGGGGTTATGAAGGCTGTCTTCTCCCTGTCTTCTGGGTGCATAGGGATTTGATAGTACCCACTCTTGAGGTCCATCACACTGAACCATTTGGCTCCAGACAAACTTTGTAGGGCATCTTCTATCCTTGGCGTGGTGTATTGGTCAGGGATGGTTCTCCTGTTGAGAGTCCTGTAATCGATACAAAGCCTCAACGACCCATTCTTCTTTCTGACCACCACGATTGGGGAGGCATAGGGACTTCTAGACTCCCGGATCACAGCAGTCTTCTTTAGTTCTACAAGTTGTTCCCTCAGATCCTCCAGATCTGCCAGGGGGACCCGCCTGACCCTCTCTCGGAAGGGCTTATCTTCTTGGAGGCAGATCCGATGGGTGGCACTTCTTGCACACCCCACATCGAATTCATCTTCGGAAAAGATCTTCTCCCACCTGGTCAGCTGGGCCTTGGCTCTTTCTTTCCAAGCCCTGGGTAGGTTCGGGTTTTCCACGGACAGTTTCTCCCAAACATCTCCTCGTCACCCATCCCCTTGACTTCGGACCAAGTGACCGGGGCAGCAGGGCTCACCTGACCAAGCAACACTCTGGCAGGGATCTCCATGGGTCCTCCCGTAGTGTTCCTAACACTCACCGGAACTCTGCCATGGGCCTTCTTCAGGGCCTTGAACGGAATCACTTCTGGTATCACTTCCAGGCCTGAGGACTCTTCCCTTGGGTCTGATTCCAGCATGACAAAGGGGCCAGGTTGTTCCCACGAAAGCTTCACAGTGGCCCTAAGACAGGTTACTTCTCCGGGCTGTAGCACTACTCCTTCTCTGCCAAGTCTCCACACCTTCCCTATCCCATCTCCCGGGGTCTTCTGCTCTAAGACCAGTCGTTGCCGTCTTTAGCATGGGATGGATTTTGGTGGCTGAATGGTTTCTCTCTTTCACTAGAGGGGTCAGGAGTCTCCTGACTAGATCCGTGTTTGTCCCAATGATCAGGGAAATCTTGCTGGCTCCAGGCGGCCGGGGACACACAACTGCCAGGGTGTCAAACACTTCAGCCTTCCCAGCCACGGATGGGTCGAAAGTCATCTTTATGGGCAGGTACCCATCATAAGGGAAACTCTGGGTTCCAAGTCCCCATATCTCCAGCTCTTCTATCTTCTGGATAGGCAGATGACTCAAGTGCCTATCATAGAAGTCCCGGTATAGTAAAGTCACCTGTGCTCCGGTGTCCAAAAGAGCTTTAGTATAGACTCCTTCCACTTGAGTGGGCACAGTAGGAGACGGGCCCACCAGTTCCTTTGGGTATGGCCGGACTGGGGTCACCTCGTTTTTTTTGCTTTCGACCCTTGCCCTGCTCCTTTTGGACTTTAATTTTTCCTGAGCCTGGCATGCATTGACTTTCTCCCTCTCAATGGGGGCACAAACCCGCTGAGGGATGTTATTGTTCCTTTTAGGTGGATGTTCCTTCTTTGGGGTGCTGTACTTCCACTGAGGGGTCTTGCCCCCTCCCTCTGGGGTACATCTTGGTGGGGGTGTACTATACCTCCTCCTAGGAGTTTTGTCTCCTCCATTCTTGGCCTTTTTTTTTAGTTTGGAGCGCACTGAAGATGATGGGCACCCGGTTGACTCCTTCACCGGGGCCCTTTGGAGTTTCCCGCCGGCTTGCAATTATCTGTTCTCTTCTTCTTTGGGCTGGAGCATACGTTAGCAAAGTGGCCACTCCCTCCGCAGTTATAGCAAATCACCTCTTCTCGGTCCTGTAGGGAGGCCGGTGCTGAGGTGTTCGGGAACAACTCCTTTCTTGGGCTTGGTTTCTCTCGTCTTCTCTGATCTTTCTCCATCAAAGAGGTCAGCATCTCCAACACTTGGGCCATTTGCGATTTCAGAGTGTCAACCTCCGCATCTCTTTCTGGGCTCTTGACCGAATGGACCAACACTGGTACAGGTGTGACATTCGCCTTGGCCACCTGCTGATCTTCCTCCAGCGCCTCTTCGTCCCTAATAATTTTTATTAGATCAGAGTAGGTTAGTGACATTCCTCCTCCTGAGGTTTTCAGGTGCAGCCAGACCGGGTCTGAGCGCCGCGCTCCCCTCATGATCTGCTTCATCTGCATCTTTGGGCAGCATTCCCTTCTTCAGTACAATCTTGCATAACTGCCTGTTCAGCCTTCTAACATATTCTGACAGTTTCTCATTCGGCTGCTGGAGAGTGTGTTCAATTTGATAAATCATCTCTGACACCTTCTCCAGCTGACCAAACTCTTCCTGCAGCATGGCCAGGCAATCTTGAGCTGTACAGTTTTCATTTCCAAACCGGAAGCTCTTCACCGCTTCTGCCGCGGCACCTTTCAGACTTTCTAAGACTCGCTGTCTCTTCTGTGCCTCAGGCACCTCCCATGCTTCTACTGCCTGCAATGCCTGTTCCACCCAAGTGTCAAAATCTTCCTCCCCCGCAGGGACGGGGAGCTTCCCTGAGAAGGTGCTAAGCTTCCGGTAACCGGCCTCCACATGCACCGTACTGCTTTTCTGGCACTTAATTACAAGGTCTCCTAGAGCATTCAACAATTCAGGCCCTATAGCGGCCAGCGGTGATCCCAGGCTTAATAGTTCCTTAAGCTTTTCTGCTTTAGGGGATAGTGGTGGAGATAATTGTGGGAGTGATGGCTTTGGTGTCTGAAACCATTCTTCCTTCACTGGCAGCGTATGTATCAAGTGATAGATCTGATTATCTATGGCTTGTATACTCTGACTTTTAAAATGCTCTGGGATTTCGTTTTTCCATTCTACCAGTGCGTATGTAAACGAGATCACTGGATCTGGCCTAAAATCCATCACCCATGCTTTGTGGCTCGGAGACAGTAACAATACGAGCTGTTTTATCTCCTCTTCCTTCCATCTTTCCCCCGGGAGTACAATGACTACAGCCGCGGTTGGATCGGCGCCAATCGCTGCGCACCACTGTGACATTGCCAGCGGGTCCATGCTGGTACTTCTGACCGGCTTGATTGCAGCGTGCAACGTACAAGGATCCCGGACTCGAGCCCCCACGTGTAGCGCTACCCCCAGTTAAGAGAGCCGCTGATATTGATTTGGGCCCTGCAGTGCACCGCTGTCAACCCCCGGCAATCGGCTCTAACCTCCCGTGGCACAGCTGGTGATAGAGAGATAGGACCGCGTGATCGCAACTGTTGGTGACGCAGTCCTATAACAAACATACACAGAATATACTTTAAAACTCCTATTAAAGTAAGCGGAACTGACACCAAATGTACTTTACCCAGATATTTTACTGAGGCTAATGGGCAAGTAATAAACAACAGTATAACAAGTTGCAGATTCCTGCAATAAACAGTAGTAAAGATAAACAGAGTAATCAGAATAATAAAGTATTGCTATGCAACTCTAGCGCTGCCCTTTTTCAGCTACTTCCCCTCATGGGTAGACTAACACCCAGCAATGTCTACCTATGCAGTCAGGCCTGACTGATCTAAATGGAAGTTCAGTGAAACAATATTTGCTAGCAATCTCTCGGTGGTGCACTTGAAGAACAACTTTGTAATCCCAACGAATAGTAAAGATAAAGTATCTGTCTTTAAACAGCTCTCACCACCTGGACAAGTCCAAGTCCGTTTCCTCCATCGATTCGTCTAGGAACAGGAATCCACCGACATCCAAGTCTTCAATCCTTCTGGTGTACTGCAGCAAGGAGGATTAGATGTCTCTAAGGCTCTGCTAGGCTGGCAGAGGGCTCTTTGGAAAGGAGCACACGGCCCGGGCTACAGGCCTTGTGCACACAGCAGTTCAGCACAGACATCCTCTTGCTAGGAGAGGGGGGTCCAAAGAGGCCGACCAAAACTCCGCCTCCCCTTTATAAAGTCTGCCCCAGCAGTCTCTGTTCTGGAGCAATGCACCCTGGGTGCTGCAAGATGTACTGGGAGATGTAGTCTCTCTCTCCTCTGCTTTCACTTCCATAATGTCTCTTTACTTCCTCCCGACTCACCTCACCTGGAACTTCTTGTCTCTCTGCATTAAAGGGGAACACCCCGCTACACATACATTGGTGATCAGTGGGAAGAATGTCCCTTACATTGATGATCAATGGGAAGAATGTCCCTTACATTGGTGATCAGTGGGAAGAATGTTCCTTACATTGGTGATCAGTGGGAAGAATGCTCCTTACATTGGTGATCAGTGAGAAGAATGTTCCTTACATTGGTGATCAGTGGGAAGAATGTCCCTTACATTGGTGATCAGTGGGAAGAATGTCCCTTACATTGGTGATCAGTGGGAAGAATGTCCCTTACATTGGTGATCAGTGGGGAAGAATGCTCCTTACATCTGGTTCAGTAGGAATCACAATCATTGGAAAGACTGCTGCCCTGACAGTTGGGCAGAAAACCATCATTGACACCCTCCATTAGGGGGGAAAGCCATAAAAGGTAATTGCAAAAGAAGTTGGATGTTCCCAAAGTGCTGTATCAAAGCACATTAATAGAGATGAGCTTTATGTTCGGGTCAAACATGAGTTTGACTCGAACATTGGCCATTCGATTGTTCGTCAAAATTCGAACATTATGGGCCATTCGCGCCAAATTCGAGCGGCGCGTCACGCCCCATAATGCACTGCAACATCGCAGTGCATTGCTATCTTATGATTGGCCAAGCATGCACCATGACCCGCATGCTTAGGCCAATCACAGCGCCGTCAGCAAAGAGAGCCATAATTGGCCAAAGGCAGGGTGCCTTTGGCCAATTATGGCTCAGGGGGTTAAGTCCACGCCCCACACTATATAAGGCAGCCTGCACGTCGGCCCTGTGTAGTGTGTCGCTGGCGTTGACCGAGAGAGAGTGTCATTTAGAATGAGCAGGCAGGCAGATTATTCAGTTAGCTGCAGTGTATTTAGTATATATATACATCCAGGCTTATATATGTGTGTATGTGTATATATATATTGTGAGGGGGTTAGCTCGGCAGCGGGTGTGTGTGACCCCCGGGATGGGCTCCCCACACAAAACAGGCCCAGCAAACGGAGGTTGTGGTTTTCAAAATCAAAAAAAGGTGCGGTTTATTTTCTATTTACAGTGACAAAACACAGCAAAGCCAAAAGAAACATAAACAAATTAAATCCTGGTCAACTTGACCTCTGACTAAACATACAGGTTTCCTAACTAACAACTGGGATCAGCCTAGTGCTGTCCTAGTCCCTAAGTCCCTGGTTTTGAATGTCCAAGCAAATAGCCACACAGGCTTTTTCTCACCGCACAGGGGTTCACTCTCCCTAGACAGTCCACACAGGTCTGGTTCCAGGCATGAGCTAACATCTAATGAAGCTGGGAGTTCTTATAGAGGCCTAAATGAGCTGACAAGCTTCAGCTGGCCTCATCAACTCCCTGTCTGTACGACGCCCAGCCCTCTCCCTAGAGGTATGAGTCATCCATGAGCCTACTAGCCTCAGCTGGGCTTATACAACTCTCCACCCTAGTTGTATAAGTCAGCATAAAGCCTGAATCTGGGAGAAATATATCTACCCCCCTGGATGCAACCAGGTGACTTTACCTTCCTGCTGTCACAATATATATATATATTGTGAGGGGGTTAACTCGGTAGCGGGTGTGTGTGACCCCCTGGATGGGCTCCCCACACAAAAACAGGCCCAGCAGACGGAGGTTGTGGTTTTCAAGATCAAAAGGTGCGGTTTATTTCTCTATTTACAGTGACAAAAACACAGCAAAGCAAAAAGAAACATAAACAAAATAAATCCTGGTCAGCTTGACCTCTGACTAAACATGCAGGTTTCCCTAACTAACAACTGGGATCAGCCTGGTGCTGTCCTAGTCCCTAAGTCCCTGGTTTAGTAAATGTCCAAACAAATAGCCACACAGGCTTTGTCTCACCGCACAGGGGTTCACTCTCCCTAGACAGTCCACACAGGTCTGGTTCCAGGCATGAGCAAACACCTAATGAAGCTGGGAGTTTTTATAGAGGCCTTAAACGAGCTGACAAGCTTCAGCTGGTCTCATCAACTCCCTGCCTGCACGACGCCCAGCACTCTCCCTAGAGGTATGAATCATCCATGAGCCCACTAGCCTCAGCTGGGCTTCATCAACTCTCTCCCTAGTTGTATAAGTCGGCATAAAGCCTGAATCTGGGAGAAATATACCTACCCCCCTGGATGCAACCAGGTGACTTTACCTTCCTGCTGTCACATACCCCCCCCCTCTTGTTTTAACCTTGGGGTTGGAACACCAGCAATCAGGCATTCATGTACTCGAGACAAAGCATCCACATTCCCCATTTGAACGCCAGGGCGATGCTTTACTGTGAAGTTGAATTCCTGTAGGGCCAGGAACCACCTATTTACTCTTCTATTTGTCTCCTTGTTTTGAGCCATCCACTTTAACGGAGCGTGATCCGTAACCATGTCAAAGTGCCTACCTAGCAGATAGTACCGAAGGGAATCTAGAGCCCACTTCACCGCTAAACACTCCTTTTCAACCGTGGCGTAATTTACCTCATGGGACTTCAACTTCCTGCTGAGGTAAATGACTGGGTGCTCTTCCCCGTTCCAGACCTGGGACAATACTGCTCCTAACCCCACATCTGACGCATCACTTTGTACGACAAAGTCTTTAGAGAAGTCGGGTGAGTACAACACTGGCTGGCTACATAAGGCTTGTTTCAAGAATTGGAATGCTGCCTCAGCCTCGGGGGTCCATTTAATCATGACCGACCCTTTCCCTTTCGTCAGGTTGGTTAGGGGCACAGCCTTAGAAGCAAAGTGGGGAATGAAGCGCCGATAATAACCCGCGATTCCCAGAAAGGCTCGTACCTGCTTCTTGCTGTTGGGACGTGGCCAACTCTGGATGGCCTCGACTTTGTTGAGTTGGGGTTTTATTACTCCCCTGCCAATGGTGTACCCAAGATATTTGGCCTCCTCCTGCCCAATGGTACACTTCTTGGGGTTAGCCGTAAACCCCGCTTCCCGGATAGAGTCTAGGACTGCTTGCACTTTTGGCAGATGTGAGGCCCAATCTGTGCTATGGACAATTACGTCATCCAGGTAAGCCGCAGCATACTTCCGATGGGGCCTCAGTATCTGGTCCATTTTCCGCTGGAATGTGGCCGGCGCATTCTGTAACCCGAACGGCATTCTCTTATATTGGAACGCCCCGTCTGGGGTTACAAATGCGGTTTTCTCTTTGGCCGACTTGGCCAGGGGAATTTGCCAATACCCTTTTGTGAGGTCAAGAGTCGTCATGTATCGGGCTGTTCCCAGCCGGTCGATCAACTCATCTATACGTGGCATGGGGTAGGTGTCAAATTTTGTAACTTTGTTCAACTGACGAAAATCGTTACAAAATCGCCAGCTCCCATCCGGTTTAGGCACCAACACAATGGGACTAGACCAATCACTTTGGGACTCCTCTATCACCCCTAAGTTCAGCATTTTCTGTACTTCCTCCCGTATTGCCTCCCGTCGGGCCTCTGGGATCCGATAGGGTTTTAACTTCACCCTTTCACCGGGCGGGGTAATAATATCATGCTCTACCCCAGATGTTTGTCCCGGCAGCTCAGAGAACACCTCCTTGTTGCGAAGCACAAACTCCTTAACCTCCTGTTGTTGGGGTTGTGACAAGGTGGCTGCTATTCCAACCTCCGGAATCACGCAACCAGTTTGAGCTGGTGACCAAGTTTCTGCGACTAG
The DNA here is from genome assembly GCA_029206835.1 of Rana muscosa. Lineage (NCBI taxonomy): Eukaryota > Metazoa > Chordata > Amphibia > Anura > Ranidae > Rana > Rana muscosa. Next base: position 12,114,440 of record CM055117.1, read on the forward strand.
GGACTCTCTATCCCTCCAGGCTTTCAACAGATTAACGTGATAGATCTGTTCGGGCTTTCGCCTTCCTGGTTGTCTGACCTTGTAATTCACTTCGCTCACTTTTTCCATTATCTCGTAGGGGCCTTGCCATTTGGCAAGGAATTTACTTTCAACCGTAGGGACAAGTACCAATATCCTATCCCCCGGGGAAAAGGTACGGGTCTTGGCTCCACGGTTGTACACTCTCTGCTGTGCCAACTGCGCTTGGGCCAAATGTTCCTTCACGATGGGCATTACCTGTGCAATTCGATCTTGCATCAGGGCGACATGCTCAATCACACTCCTGTGGGGAGAACTCTCACTTTCCCAAGTTTCCTTGGCAATATCCAACAGCCCTCTTGGGTGTCTCCCATACAGTAACTCAAAGGGGGAGAATCCCGTAGAGGATTGGGGCACCTCCCTAATAGCAAACATCAAATAAGGAAGTAGACAGTCCCAATCCTTTCCATCTCTATCCACCACTTTCTTCAACATTTGTTTTAGGGTTTTGTTGAATCTTTCAACCAGCCCATCGGTTTGGGGGTGATACACAGACGTACGCAATTGCGTCACTTTGAACAATTTACACAGCTCTTTCATAACCCGGGACATAAAGGGTGTACCTTGGTCCGTAAGCAGTTCTTTACAAATACCGACCCGGCTAAAAACAAGAGATAGCTCTTTGGCTATGGTTTTGGCCGAGGTATTTCGGAGAGGGATCGCTTCTGGATAACGGGTGGCATAGTCCATTATAACTAATATGTACTGGTGCCCCCTAGCGGACTTGATTATAGGACCTACCAAATCCATTGCGATCCTCTCAAACGGGACCTCAATGATGGGTAGAGGGACCAGCGGGCTACGGAAATGTGGCATCGGGGCCGACCTCTGACACACAGGGCAGGAGGAACAATAATTTTCTATGTCCTTCATCACCCCAGGCCAATAGAATCTCTGTAATACCCTCTCTCGGGTTTTCTCTGTCCCCAGATGACCTCCAAGAATGTGCCCATGGGCCAACTCCAACACCAACTTCCTGTAAGGTTTGGGCACCACAAGCTGCTCAACGGTTTCTTCTGCCCTTTTTGCCACCCGATACAGTAGGTCCTTCTCTACGCTGAAGTATGGGTAAGTGCAGGTATTATCTGGGTTCACTAACTCGCCATCTATTTCCACTACGTTTTCCCGTGCCTTTATTAGGGCGGGGTCTTTTAACTGTTCTGTGGCAAAATTTTCCCTGTGAACCTCAAGATCAGAAAACTCCACAGACGGTAGGTTTTCGTCTGAGGAGGTGGGCTCCTCTCCAGTTTCTTGAGTCTCGCCTGCCAATACTGACAAGGGAAATTCTGGAGAGTCCTCACCACTCTCAGAGGAGTTCTGGCTATCACCTTCCTGGTACATAGGGGCACCAGTGGGGGGCTCAGGATCATCCCACAGTTCCCAGAACTTCGGAAAATCCCTTCCCACAATGGCATCATGCGGTAATTGAGATACTAACCCCACTGGATGAGAGAGGGTACCTTTGGGGGTCTTGAAACACACTGTAGTCACTGGATACTCTCGGGTGTCCCCATGCACACAAATAATAACAGCTACCTTGCTATTCCCAGAGACCTCTGTTTTAACTAATTCAGCCTTTATCAGGGTCACAAGGCTACCTGAATCCAGTAATACCACAACATTTCTACCATTAATACACATTTTGCATAAATGTTTCTCAGTTCCCCGAATGGCAGTGCATGTGACTGTCGCACACAGCGACTGACGTCTGTCCGTCAGAAAGTCACATTGCATGGGTTCCTCCACAACCGGGCAATTTGCTGCAATATGTCCCGTTTGCCGGCAGCGGTAGCAAACAATCCTTTTGGCTGCCTCTTGAGCCCCCGACTTCCCAGGCTGTTCTCGCCAAACCCTGGGCAGAGCTCCCACCCTCTCACTCTCTCCACCCTCACCCCTTGGAATCATCTTATCCGCCCCTGGGGATGGTCTGGTCTTAGGGTGGAAAGTCCGAGAGTCTCTGGAAGAGGCCGTCAGGTTCTCTGCAGCCAAGTATCTCTCTACACGATCCACAAGTTTACCGGCCGTTTCTGGGTCTCCATGGCTTACCCACTTTTGAATGGCGGTAGGAAGAGCTCTCAAGAAACGATCCATCACAACACGTTCCACAATCTCCGGTGCGGACAAAGTCTCTGGCTGTAGCCACTTCCTGCTCAGGTGAATGAGATCATACATTTGAGACCTGGGGGGTTTTCCAAGCTGGAAAGTCCAGTTATGCACACGCTGAGCCCGGACAGCCAGGGTGACACCCAGCCTTGCCAATATTTCAGCTTTTAGCATCCCATAGTCTTTTGCTTGGTCAGGCTCTAGGTCATAGTAAGCTTTCTGCGATTCACCAGTTAACAGAGGAGCCACCAGTCCAGCCCACTGCTCCTCAGGCCACTTTTCTCTTTCAGCAGTCCTTTCAAATGTGGTCAAAAATACCTCTGGATCATCCTCTCCAGTCATTTTTGTCAATAAACGACTCACCCCAAAGGACGCGGTATTAGTGGGACGGCTTTCCTCACTGGTCTGCGGACGTTGCTGCATTACTGCTTCCATCTGTTGTTGTAGTCTCTGCTCTTGCTTCTGCAACAGGTCTATGAAGCGGGCCTCAGATTGCTGCTGGGCTTGTTGCTGGGCTGCGAAGCTCTTTTGCAAACCTGCATTTGTCTGCTGTTGATTGGCATTTGCTATAGCCAGCTGTTTCAGTATCTCCTCCATGCTGGCTTAAAAAAAAACTGCCACTGGTTCTCCACCAACTGTGAGGGGGTTAACTCGGTAGCGGGTGTGTGTGACCCCCTGGATGGGCTCCCCACACAAAAACAGGCCCAGCAGACGGAGGTTGTGGTTTTCAAGATCAAAAGGTGCGGTTTATTTCTCTATTTACAGTGACAAAAACACAGCAAAGCAAAAAGAAACATAAACAAAATAAATCCTGGTCAGCTTGACCTCTGACTAAACATGCAGGTTTCCCTAACTAACAACTGGGATCAGCCTGGTGCTGTCCTAGTCCCTAAGTCCCTGGTTTAGTAAATGTCCAAACAAATAGCCACACAGGCTTTGTCTCACCGCACAGGGGTTCACTCTCCCTAGACAGTCCACACAGGTCTGGTTCCAGGCATGAGCAAACACCTAATGAAGCTGGGAGTTTTTATAGAGGCCTTAAACGAGCTGACAAGCTTCAGCTGGTCTCATCAACTCCCTGCCTGCACGACGCCCAGCACTCTCCCTAGAGGTATGAATCATCCATGAGCCCACTAGCCTCAGCTGGGCTTCATCAACTCTCTCCCTAGTTGTATAAGTCGGCATAAAGCCTGAATCTGGGAGAAATATACCTACCCCCCTGGATGCAACCAGGTGACTTTACCTTCCTGCTGTCACAATATATATATATATATATGTGTAGCGGGGTGTTCCCCTTTAATGCAGAGAGATAAGAAGTTCCAGGTGAGAGGTGAGTCGGGAGGAAGTAAAGAGACATTACTGGAAGTGAAAGCAGAGGAGAGAAAGAGACTACATCTCCCAGTACATCTTGCAGCACCCAGGGTGCATTGCTCCAGAACAGAGACTGCTGGGGCAGACTTTATAAAGGGGAGGCGGAGTTTTGGTCACTCTCTTTGGACCCCCCTCTCCTAGCAAGAGGATGTCTGTGCTGAACTGCTGTGTGCACAAGGCCTGAAGCCCGGGCCGTGTGCTCCTTTCCAAAGAGCCCTCTGCCAGCCTAGCAGAGCCTTAGAGACATCTAATCCTCCTTGCTGCAGTACACCAGAAGGATTGAAGACTTGGATGTCGGTGGATTCCTGTTCCTAGACGAATCGATGGAGGAAACGGACTTGGACTTGTCCAGGTGGTGAGAGCTGTTTAAAGACAGATACTTTATCTTTACTATTCGTTGGGATTACAAAGTTGTTCTTCAAGTGCACCACCGAGAGATTGCTAGCGAATATTGTTTCACTGAACTTCCATTTAGATCAGTCAGGCCTGACTGCATAGGTAGACATTGCTGGGTGTTAGTCTACCCATGAGGGGAAGTAGCTGTAAAAGGGCAGCGCTAGAGTTGCATAGCAATACTTTATTATTCTGATTACTCTGTTTATCTTTATTACTGTTTATTGCAGGGATCTGCAACTTGTTATACTGTTGTTTATTACTTGCCCATTAGCCTCAGTAAAATATCTGGGTAAAGTACATTTGGTGTCAGTTCCGCTTACTTTAATAGGAGTTTTAAAGTATATTCTGTGTATGTTTGTTATAGGACTGCGTCACCAACAGTTGCGATCACGCGGTCCTATCTCTCTATCACCAGCTGTGCCACGGGAGGTTAGAGCCGATTGCCGGGGGTTGACAGCGGTGCACTGCAGGGCCCAAATCAATATCAGCGGCTCTCTTAACTGGGGGTAGCGCTACACGTGGGGGCTCGAGTCCGGGATCCTTGTACGTTGCACGCTGCAATCAAGCCGGTCAGAAGTACCAGCATGGACCCGCTGGCAATGTCACAGTGGTGCGCAGCGATTGGCGCCGATCCAACCGCGGCGGTAGTCATTGTACTCCCGGGGGAAAGATGGAAGGAAGAAGAGATAAAACAGCTCGTATTGTTACTGTCTCCGAGCCACAAAGCATGGGTGATGGATTTTAGGCCAGATCCAGTGATCTCGTTTACATACGCACTGGTAGAATGGAAAAACGAAATCCCAGAGCATTTTAAAAGTCAGAGTATACAAGCCATAGATAATCAGATCTATCACTTGATACATACGCTGCCAGTGAAGGAAGAATGGTTTCAGACACCAAAGCCATCACTCCCACAATTATCTCCACCACTATCCCCTAAAGCAGAAAAGCTTAAGGAACTATTAAGCCCGGGATCACCGCTGGCCGCTATAGGGCCTGAATTGTTGAATGCTCTAGGAGACCTTGTAATTAAGTGCCAGAAAAGCAGTACGGTGCATGTGGAGGCCGGTTACCGGAAGCTTAGCACCTTCTCAGGGAAGCTCCCCGTCCCTGCGGGGGAGGAAGATTTTGACACTTGGGTGGAACAGGCATTGCAGGCAGTAGAAGCATGGGAGGTGCCTGAGGCACAGAAGAGACAGCGAGTCTTAGAAAGTCTGAAAGGTGCCGCGGCAGAAGCGGTGAAGAGCTTCCGGTTTGGAAATGAAAACTGTACAGCTCAAGATTGCCTGGCCATGCTGCAGGAAGAGTTTGGTCAGCTGGAGAAGGTGTCAGAGATGATTTATCAAATTGAACACACTCTCCAGCAGCCGAATGAGAAACTGTCAGAATATGTTAGAAGGCTGAACAGGCAGTTATGCAAGATTGTACTGAAGAAGGGAATGCTGCCCAAAGATGCAGATGAAGCACGCATGAAGCAGATCATGAGGGGAGCGCGGCGCTCGGACCCGGTCTGGCTGCACCTGAAAACCTCAGGAGGAGGAATGTCACTAACCTACTCTGATCTAATGAAAATTATTAGGGACGAAGAGGCACTGCAGGAAGATCAGCAGGTGGCCAAGGCGAATGTCACACCTGTACCAGTGTTGGTCCATTCGGTCAAGAGCCCAGAAAGAGATGCGGAGGTTGACACTCTGAAATCGCAAATGGCCCAAGTGTTGGAGATGCTGACCTCTTTGATGGAGAAAGATCAGAGAAGACGAGAGAAACCAAGCCCAAGAAAGGAGTTGTTCCCGAACACCTCAGCACCGGCCTCCCTACAGGACCGAGAAGAGGTGATTTGCTATAACTGCGGAGGGAGTGGCCACTTTGCTAACGTATGCTCCAGCCCAAAGAAGAAGAGAACAGATAATTGCAAGCCGGCGGGAAACTCCAAAGGGCCCCGGTGAAGGAGTCAACCGGGTGCCCATCATCTTCAGTGCGCTCCAAACTAAAAAAAAAGGCCAAGAATGGAGGAGACAAAACTCCTAGGAGGAGGTATAGTACACCCCCACCAAGATGTACCCCAGAGGGAGGGGGCAAGACCCCTCAGTGGAAGTACAGCACCCCAAAGAAGGAACATCCACCTAAAAGGAACAATAACATCCCTCAGCGGGTTTGTGCCCCCATTGAGAGGGAGAAAGTCAATGCATGCCAGGCTCAGGAAAAATTAAAGTCCAAAAGGAGCAGAGCAAGGGTCGAAAGCCAAAAAAAAGAGGTGACCCCAGTCCGGCCATACCCAAAGGAACTGGTGGGCCCGTCTCCTACTGTGCCCATTCAAGTGGAAGGAGTCTATACTAAAGCTCTTTTGGACACCGGAGCACTGGTGACTTTACTATACCGGGACTTCTATGATAGGCACTTGAGTCATCTGCCTATCCAGAAGATAGAAGAGCTGGAGATATGGGGACTTGGAACCCAGAGTTTCCCTTATGATGGGTACCTGCCCATAAAGATGACTTTCGACCCATCCGTGGCTGGGAAGGCTGAAGTGTTTGACACCCTGGCAGTTGTGTGTCCCCGGCCGCCTGGAGCCAGCAAGATTTCCCTGATCATTGGGACAAACACGGATCTAGTCAGGAGACTCCTGACCCCTCTAGTGAAAGAGAGAAACCATTCAGCCACCAAAATCCATCCCATGCTAAAGACGGCCTACCAACGACTGGTCTTAGAGCAGAAGACCCCGGGAGAGGGGATAGGGAAGGTGTGGAGACTTGGCAGAGAAGGAGTAGTGCTACAGCCCGGAGAAGTAACCTGTCTTAGGGCCACTGTGAAGCTTTCGTGGGAACAACCTGGCCCCTTTGTCATGCTGGAATCAGACCCAAGGGAAGAGTCCTCAGGCCTGGAAGTGATACCAGAAGTGATTCCGTTCAAGGCCCTGAAGAAGGCCCATGGCAGAGTTCCGGTGAGTGTTAGGAACACTACGGGAGGACCCATGGAGATCCCTGCCAGAGTGTTGCTTGGTCAGGTGAGCCCTGCTGCCCCGGTCACTTGGTCCGAAGCCAAGGGGACGGGTGACGGAGGAGATGTTTGGGAGAAACTGTCCGTGGAAAACCCGAACCTACCCAGGGCTTGGAAAGAAAGAGCCAAGGCCCAGCTGACCAGGTGGGAGAAGATCTTTTCCGAAGATGAATTCGATGTGGGGTGTGCAAGAAGTGCCACCCATCGGATCCGCCTCCAAGAAGATAAGCCCTTCCGAGAGAGGGTCAGGCGGGTCCCCCTGGCAGATCTGGAGGATCTGAGGGAACAACTTGTAGAACTAAAGAAGACTGGTGTGATCCGGGAGTCTAGAAGTCCCTATGCCTCCCCAATCGTGGTGGTCAGAAAGAAGAATGGGTCGTTGAGGCTTTGTATCGATTACAGGACTCTCAACAGGAGAACCATCCCTGACCAATACACCACGCCAAGGATAGAAGATGCCCTACAAAGTTTGTCTGGAGCCAAATGGTTCAGTGTGATGGACCTCAAGAGTGGGTACTATCAAATCCCTATGCACCCAGAAGACAGGGAGAAGACAGCCTTCATAACCCCGGTGGGATTCTACGAATTCAATAGGATGCCTCAGGGTCTGTCTGGAGCTCCTGCTACCTTTCAACGCCTTATGGAGAAGACTGTTGGAGACATGAATCTTATAGAAGTCCTTGTGTACTTGGACGATGTCATTGTCTTTGGAAGAACCTTGGAAGAACATGAAGCCAGGTTGGAGAAAGTATTGAGAAGACTCAGCGAAGAGGGACTTAAGCTTTCCCCCGAGAAGTGTCGGTTCTACCAGTCTTCTGTGAACTATCTGGGGCACATAGTGTCTGAAGAAGGGGTGGCCACAGATCCTGAGAAGTTGGAAGCAGTCACTTCCTGGCCACGACCCACCACAGTAACAGAGCTCAGATCCTTCCTGGGGTTCTGCTCCTATTATAGGAGGTTTGTGGAGGGGTTTGCTCGGATTGCCCGCCCGTTGAATGAATTGCTAAAGGCAGAAGGGGAAGAGGATGACTCAGGGCCCAGGAGGCCTGGTGAGTCAGTTCAAGATCAGTGGAACCCAAGGTGTGAAGAGGCCTTTCATGCTCTGAAGAGGAGCTTAACCACTGCCCCAGTCCTGGCCTACGCCGACCCTACCAGACCTTATGAATTACATGTGGATGCCAGCCATGAGGGTCTAGGTGGTGTACTCTACCAAGAACATGAAGGACAACTGCGACCAGTGGCCTATGTGAGCAGGAGCCTGACCCCCTCAGAAAAGAATTACCCCACTCATAAGCTGGAATTCCTGGCCCTCAAATGGGCGGTAGTAGACAAGCTAAAAGACTACTTGTATGGGGCAGAGTTTACTGTGAAGACAGACAACAACCCCCTGACCTACCTCTTCACCACCGCGAAACTAGATGCCACCGGACACAGGTGGTTGGCCGCATTGTCTGGATTCAACTTCAGTCTGAAGTACAGACCAGGAGCCGGAAATAGGGATGCAGATGCCCTGTCCCGGAGGTCTCATGCCACGACAAATGACTGGGAAGATTGGACCCAAGTGGCACCGGACGGGGTGCGGGCCCTTTGTCAAGGGGCTGAATTCCAAGCCAGAGGAGGCTCCAGAGCAGAAGAAATAGGGGTTACCATGGTAGGAGTCCCCAAACACTATTGTGGGGTAACTCAACTGGAGGAAGACAACCTACCGAGACTGTCCAAGAAGGAGTTGAGGTGTGACCAATTGGAAGACCCCATGGGGAGATTGGTCCTCGAAGCCCTGGAGAATCAGGATCCCAACAAATTCCTACATCACCCCTCAAAGGAGGCTCGCCTGTTGAGGAAGGAATTGGACAGGCTACAGGTACATCAGGGAGTGGTCTACCGAAGGGGCCCCTCTGATGACTCAGAAGATAAGTGGCAGTTATTTCTTCCAGAGAAGCACCGAGAGACTGTACTAATTGCCCTGCATGACCATCATGGTCACCTAGGGGCAGAAAGGACCTTCCAGCTTGTCAGAAATCGGTTCTATTGGCCCTGCATGAGGGCAGAAGTAGAGGAGTATTGCCATTCCTGTGCACGATGCATTCAGAGAAAGACCCTACCCCATCAAGCTGCCCCAATGGGCCACTTACAGAGTCAAGGCCCAATGGATCTGGTATGCATTGACTTTCTCTGCCTCGAACCCGACCTGAGTGGATTGGGGAATGTTCTGGTAATAACCGACCATTTCACCCGCTATGCTCAAGCTTTCCCAACCAAAGACCAGAAGGCATCCACCGTGGCCAAGATACTTATGGAGAAGTATTTTGTCCATTACGGACTACCACAGAGACTCCACTCAGATCAAGGAAGGGACTTTGAGAGTCGGTTGATCCGAAGACTTTTGGATTCATTAGGAATAAAGAAGACCAGAACCACGCCTTACCACCCACAAGGAGATGCTCAGCCGGAGAGATTTAACCGGACCCTGCTCAACATGTTGGGAACCTTAGAAACAGAGAAGAAGCAACACTGGAGTCAGCACATATCAGCCCTAGTACATGCCTATAACTGTACCACAAGTGACGCCACTGGCTACTCCCCTTATCGACTTATGTTTGGGAGAGAAGCAAGGCTACCTGTGGACCTGGCCTTTGGCACTTCTATAGACAATACCTCAGCTGCATCCCACAAGGGATACGTGGACAGACTTAGACGTAGCTTGCAGGTGGCCTATGAACAAGCCCAGGCGGCTTCGGATCAAAGGGGGGCCCGCAACAAGAGAAATTTTGATCTGAAGGTTCGAGTGCAAGATCTGCAGCCCGGGGACCGAGTACTGCTACGCAATCTGGGGGTCCCTGGAAAACACAAGCTTGCCGACAGGTGGAGATCTGAGCCCTATGTTGTCTGTAGGAAGTTGCCCGGTTTGCCTGTCTACAAACTAAAGCCAGAAGGAAAGGTGGGTCCACTGAAGACGTGGCATCGGAACCACCTGCTCCCACTTGCTGAGGCAGTCAGAATACCTCCCGTGAGAGACTCCCCTGAACCGGCCTCTATCCTGGATATTCCTAGGCCGAACACTCGGTCCCAGACCTCTCGAGCCAAAGATGGGGAGGCCTCCCAATTGAGTACAGAAGAAGGTGGAGAACTGGACTGGCTGTGGCCTCCCTCGACTCTGGGAACGTCCGCCATAGATCTCCCAAATGGAGGGGATACCCCAGATGCAACGCTGAATCCGGAGGCTACTGAATTCATACCCTTCAGTCCCTCAGCTGATTACTGGGAAGATGTTCCTGACACTTGCGCAGAGGAGGACTCTAGAGATTCCATACGTCAGTCGACTTCTGAATCAGAGGTTCCAGAACCAGCAATGTTACCTGAACTTACTCCTGAAGAAGAGCCTGTGGTGCCAGAGTCAGAAGCACCAAGAGAGCAGAGGGCTCGCAGAGTCATCAGGCCTCCCAAGAAACTAACTTACCCCCAAATGGGGACGAGCTCAGAGGACTCTGTTGTAACGGCTAGGAGAAGTGTTGAACAACCTGATCCTTCCACCGTCCATTTGGTGGAGGGCAACCCCAGCTCACTCTCTGGCACAGTTAGGCAGGCCACTCATGGTAGTGTGACCTGTGGGCAAGAGAGTTCCATCCCAAAGTTTTGGTGGGAATTCCCTATGCCAACATCATGCTCGACATTGTCCAAAATGGTAAACAGTATTTGTTGAAGTTTATCTTTGGGGACCAAAGAGTTCAAGTGGGGGGAGTGTGTAGCGGGGTGTTCCCCTTTAATGCAGAGAGATAAGAAGTTCCAGGTGAGAGGTGAGTCGGGAGGAAGTAAAGAGACATTACTGGAAGTGAAAGCAGAGGAGAGAAAGAGACTACATCTCCCAGTACATCTTGCAGCACCCAGGGTGCATTGCTCCAGAACAGAGACTGCTGGGGCAGACTTTATAAAGGGGAGGCAGAGTTTTGGTCGCTCTCTTTGGACCCCCCTCTCCTAGCAAGAGGATGTCTGTGCTGAACTGCTGTGTGCACAAGGCCTGAAGCCCGGGCCGTGTGCTCCTTTCCAAAGAGCCCCTCTGCCAGCCTAGCAGAGCCTTAGAGACATCTAATCCTCCTTGCTGCAGTACACCAGAAGGATTGAAGACTTGGATGTCGGTGGATTCCTGTTCCTAGACGAATCGATGGAGGAAAGGGACTTGGACTTGTCCAGGTGGTGAGAGCTGTTTAAAGACAGATACTTTATCTTTACTATTCGTTGGGATTACAAAGTTGTTCTTCAAGTGCACCACCGAGAGATTGCTAGCGAATATTGTTTCACTGAACTTCCATTTAGATCAGTCAGGCCTGACTGCATAGGTAGACATTGCTGGGTGTTAGTCTACCCATGAGGGGAAGTAGCTGTAAAAGGGCAGCGCTAGAGTTGCATAGCAATACTTTATTATTCTGATTACTCTGTTTATCTTTATTACTGTTTATTGCAGGGATCTGCAACTTGTTATACTGTTGTTTATTACTTGCCCATTAGCCTCAGTAAAATATCTGGGTAAAGTACATTTGGTGTCAGTTCCGCTTACTTTAATAGGAGTTTTAAAGTATATTCTGTGTATGTTTGTTATAGGACTGCGTCACCAACAGTTGCGATCACGCGGTCCTATCTCTCTATCACCAGCTGTGCCACGGGAGGTTAGAGCCGATTGCCGGGGGTTGACAGCGGTGCACTGCAGGGCCCAAATCAATATCAGCGGCTCTCTTAACTGGGGGTAGCGCTACATATATATATATATACACTGTATCCAGTTTAGCTAGATCTGACTGCAGGCCGTTCATGGTGTACTGTTTCTTTTTTTTTAATTAAAATTTTTATTTAATGGTGTGCAGCAGATACAATAAAAGGGTACCTTCACATAAGCATAGAAACAGTAGTTAACATCATTAGCACCTCTAATACTCCAGGATATACTGTGGAAGAGTAAAGCACATACATGTGGTTGGTGTACTGTTTCTAATATACTTCAGGCAGGCAGGTGATTCAGTGAGCTGCAGTGCATAAAAGATATATACAGTCTCCTACTCATATATATATTGTGATAGTGAGAGTCCCTGTCTCTATGGAAAGGGAGCAAAAACGGACACAGAGTCTGCATATCGGCTGAGTGCAGAGCAACAGAGCGTAAATTTAAAAAACAGAGAAAACTGCTCTGACAGTTTTCTCAGATTTTGCTATTTCTACATGGGGCTTCTATGGCTTGGAGATCCTTCAGAGTCTTGGGTGGGATGGGATCTCCAACCCTGTGTCCGGGTCTTGTGGACAGCCAGCATGGTGTGTGCTCAGGTGCACACAACCAATATAATGAGGGGCTGGTGAGAGTGAAGGATGGTGGAGGATGGTGAGCAGCTTGCTAACTGCAGTGGCTGCTAGTGAGTGTCTCTGTGTGAGGACAAATGCTGTGTGCGTTGTGGGCTTTAAGGCTGTGTGCGTCCAAGACTGTGAGATTGGAAGATCTGGTGGTTTAAAGGTATCAGTACCTAAAGCAAGCAGAGGAACTGCTAACAAGAGAGCCAGGAGGCTTGGTATGTTTTTCTTATTTTTGGACTGCTAAATGAAGTTAAACCCCTGTGTGGGAATCCTGAAGGGACAGTTTGCTTTTGTTTTTCTGTTTAAATAAACGTGGGCTACCAGGCCCTTAACTAGAATGCCTGTCTGATATGGACTCACTGCATAAAAATGCATCTATCCACTTGAGCTAAAACACCCTAATACCACAGTGGTGGAGAATGCGGGCAACAGTACGGTGGAATCCGGGTCCTTGCTCCATAGTGAGTTCAGGTCAGGAACTGTTGGCTGTCTATGGAAGTGCAGCCAGGCAAAAGGCATTGCGTGTTGCAGGTGGTGTACCTGTAAAGAAAAAGCAATTTTTTTTTCTCTCTGCGGTGAACTGCTGCTAGCTGTGTGTGGCAGCCAGGCGAACTGCATTGCGCAGAAGTTTATTGGATGGACTGTTGCATGCAGGTAGTGCACCTGTGAGAATTTTTTTCTTTTTACTACTGTGAACTGTGTAACAAACTGCTGTGCATGTGACTGCAAAGATGAGGCAGTCAAAACACAAGAAGTTCATATTAAATCAAGTTCAAGGGGAAGTGAGCTCAGCGTGGCCTGAGAAGATGTCTACGCCTAGGAGGGCCAGTCAAAAGGGGCCAGTGGTGTATGAGACCGTGAATGAGTGGTTCAAGCGGAACCAGACTAAAGAGTCGGATGCAGTTCAAGGGGCTATGATCTTGACCTCTGATTACATGCAGCCCATGCTACCTACAGAGGAGGTTGGAGACTTCCTGGAAAAATGTGAAAAAGTCGCTGTAAGGAGGAAATGGCCTAGGAATCGGTGGCCAAAATTGCTGCAAACCTTGTTACAGATAGAGTTCCGGTCGGTTTACCATTTGATGGATGGGGACCAGGATGACTACTGCAAGTTTAAAGAGGAAATCCTTCTCAGAGGAGAGTTCCATCGCATCATGGGCTCCAGCAAAGAGAGGTCATCGCCCATAGCAACGGGAGACGCATTACTGCGACAACAAAGCACCAGTCGAGCGGTGGCTCGGGAGAGCATGAGTGTGCATCGGTGTACCAGCCCTGTGTTTTCTGCAAGCATATCGGTTGTCACCCCTGGCAACAGTGGCAAGAAGTCTGTGTGGACTGCAGGGGGTACCAATGAGCATGAGGAATATAAAGATGTGTATTATGGCCGCTTATGTGAAGTGGTCAGCCCAGAAAGAAGGGCACAACAGTCTGTATTCACCAGGAGGTGTAGCCAACCATCTTTGGAGTGCTGGTCTGCTGTTACCCCTAGCAACAGGGATCCTGTGTTACATGCAGGGGGTGTTGGTGGGTCCAGAAAGGCTGCAGTGTTGCTCCATGACCACATGGAAGAGTCAGCCTGTGGAGACCCCACAGATGAGAGACAACGCACTCAAATGAAGGCTATGACAACGGCTACAGGAATTGGTAAGACTGTTGCAGTTTATGGGACAGAACCCAATGAAATTAAAGTGTGTTCAGCGGGGAGATCCGCAAGTACAGGTGGACTTGCTACAGTGTGCTACCCAGAGCTAAGGGGGAGGCACAGAGTAAAGCCCAACTGGCAGCAGGACTAGAGACTAAAAAGGACATGGGGACTCTGTATGTACCTGGTGGAATCCAGCACAGTGCTGGAAGAGCTGTACTAGGGGTGACCAAAGAAATCCATATACCACAGTGTCGGGTACATGCTGCAGGAGGATGCGCAGCGTTTTGATGGCTCAGATGATGGTACCCAGCTTGAAGATGAAGGCAGTAACGTGAGCCCAGAGAGAGGGGGTGCCCAAGAAGGACAAGAAACTGGCAGTCATGTTCCCCCAGCTGCAGCATACTGCCAAGTTAGCTCCAGTGACGAGGAGGGAGGGGTTGATGAGGTCACTGACTCTACGTGGGTGCCTAATAGAGGAGGAGGAGGAGGAGGCACATCTCCAACGAGGCAGGCTGCCCTCCAGGATCCAGCTTAAGGGCAGCCACCCGACTGCATCACACCGCTGAGCTATGCATTTGCAGGGCGCTGCTGACTCCCTGCGTATTTTGAAAAGTTCTTCGGTGTGGCCCTTTTTTGAGACATGTGCAGTAGATCGCACCGTTGCTGTTTGCAACATATGTCTGAAGCGTATCAAGCGTGGCCAAAACAGCAGCCGCTTGGGCACCACATGCTGGACCAGACAGATGTCGACCTCCCATGCAGTCCGTTGGCAACAGTACTTAAAAGACCCACACCAAAGAACAAGGCAGACCTCTCCTTGCTCCTCATCAGTAGTGATGTCGCGAACATAAAATTTTCCGTTCGCGAACGGCGAACGCGAACTGCCGCAAATGTTCGCAAACGGGCGAACCCGGCGAACCGCCATAGACTTCAATAGGCAGGCGAATTTTAAAACCCACAGGGACTCTTTCTGGCCACAATAGTGATGGAAAAGTTGTTTCAAGGGGACTAACACCTGGACTGTGGCATGCCGGAGGGGGATCCATGGCAAAACTCCCATGGAAAATTACGTAGTTGACGCAGAGTCGGGTTTTAATCCATAAAGGGCATAAATCACCTAACATTCCTAATGTGTTTGGAATAACGTGCTTTAAAACATCAGGTATGATGTTGTATCGATCAGGTAGTGTAAGGGTTACGCCCGCTTCACAGTGACAGACCAAACTCCCCGTTTAACGCACCGCAAACAACTGCAAACAGTCCATTTGCACAACCGCAAGGCTTTAATGATCAGCTTAGATGATCACAAAGAAAATTTATGTTTTTTCTATGCAAAATTATCAAGCCGATCGCTTTTGGTCTGTTCACAATGAAGCAACGACCTTACCATCTGGGGTGTGCCAACAACGCCATTGCCAACACACTCATAGAGGTGGTCGCTTCATTGTGATACGCAAGCCCCTTCACCACAACAAGGTAACGATCACGAAGGGGAATTGACACAGGTATGTGTTTTTTTGTTTGTTTTTTTTGCAGCCACAGTGCAGCACCAGAGGCCAGAAAAATTAGGCATGTACACATGCCTGTAAAATTAGGTATTGTTGCAGCCGCTGCTGTAGCAGCGGCCAGAAAAAATTATGTTTTTCAGGCAGAAAGTGCCCTAAAACATTGCGGCTTGTGGACCATTTTTAGCCCAAGGCAGCTCATCTCATCAGGCCTTTTTTAGTCAAATGTATCGCCCACTGTCAGTCCCTTCGGGATCCATGCCTCATTCATCTTAATAAAGGTGAGGTAATCTAGACTTTTTTGACCTAGGCGACTTCTCTTCTCAGTGACAATACCTCCTGCTGCACTGAAGGTCCTTTCTGAAAGGACACTTGAAGCGGGGCAGGCCAGATGTTCTATCGCAAATTGGGATAGCTCAGGCCACAGGTCAAGCCTGCACACCCAGTAGTCAAGGGGTTCATCGCTCCTCAGAGTGTCGATATCTGCAGTTAAGGCGAGGTAGTCTGCTACCTGTCGGTCGAGTCGTTCTCTGAGGGTGGACCCCGAAGGGCTGTGGCGATGCGTAGGACTTAAAAAGCTCTGCATGTCCTCCATCAACAATACGTCTGTAAAGCGTCCTGTCCTTGCCGGCATGGTCGTGGTAGGAGGAGGATTACTTTCACCTCTTCCCCTGTTAGATTCCCGTTGTGCTGTGACATCACCCTTATACGCTGTGTAAAGCATACTTTTTAATTTATTTTGGAACTGCTGCATCCTTTCCGTCTTCCTGTAATTCGGTAACATTTCTGGCACTTTCTGCTTATACCGGGGGTCTAGTAGCGTGGCCACCCAATACAGGTCGTTCTCCTTCAGCCTTTTTATACGAGGGTCCCTCAACAGGCACGACAGCATGAAAGACCCCATTTGCACAAGGTTGGATGCCGAGCTACTCATGTCCTGTTCCTCGTCCTCACTGATCTCACTGAAGGTCTGTTCTTCCCCCCAGCCACGTACAACACCACGGGTACCAGATAGGTGACAACGAGCACCCTGGGATGCCTGCTGTGGTTGGTCTTCCTCCTCCTCCTCAAAGCCACATTCCTCCTCTGACTCCTCTTCCTCAGACTCCTCTTCCAGCGTTGCCGCAGGTCCAGCAAGCGATGCTGATAAGGCTGTTTCTGGTGGTGGTGATGGTGACCACAACTCTTCCTCTTCCTCTTCACGCTCATCTACGGCCTGATCCAGCACTCTTCGCAGGGCACGCTCCAGGAAGAAAACAAATGGGATGATGTCGCTGATGGTGCCTTCAGTGCGACTGACTAGGTTTGTCACCTCCTCAAAAGGACGCATGAGCCTACAGGCATTGCGCATGAGCGTCCAGTAACGTGGCAAAAAAATTCCCAGCTGCGCAGAGGCTGTCCTAGCACCCCGGTCATACAAATACTCGTTGACGGCTTTTTCTTGTTGGAGCAGGCGGTCGAACATTAGGAGTGTTGAATTCCAACGTGTCGGGCTGTCGCAAATCAAGCGCCTCACTGGCATGTTGTTTCGCCGCTGGATATCTGAAAAGTGCGCCATGGCTGTGTAGGAACGCCTGAAATGGCCACACACCTTCCTGGCCTGCTTGAGGACATCCTGTAAGTCTGGGTACTTATGCACAAAGCGTTGTACAATCAGATTTAACACATGTGCCATGCACGACACATGTGTCAACTTGCCCAAATTCAATGCCGCCAACAAATTGCTTCCGTTGTCACACACCACTTTGCCGATCTCCAGTTGGTGCGGAGTCAGCCACTGATCCACCTGTGCGTTCAGGGCGGACAGGAGTGCTGGTCCGGTGTGACTCTCTGCTTTCAGGCAAGTCAACCCCAAGACAGCGTGACACTGTCGTACCCGGGATGTGGAATAGGCCCTGGGGAGCTGGGGGGGTGCTGTTGATGTGGAGCAAGACGCAGCAGCAGAAGAGGACTCAGCCGAGGAGGTTATCGAAGAGGATGGAGTAGGAGGAGTAGAGGAGGTGACAGCAGGCCTGCCTGCAAGTCGTGGTGGTGTCACCACCAACTCCTCTGCAGAGCCACGCATTACATGCTTGGCAGCCGTCAGCAGGTTTACCCAATGAGCAGTGTAGGTGATATACCTGCCCTGACCGTGCTTTGCAGACCAGGTATCAGTGGTCAGATGGACCCTTGCCCCAACACTGTGTGCCAGACATGCCATGACTTCCTTTTGCACAATAGAGTACAGGTTGGGGATTGCCTTTTGTGAAAAGAAATTTCGGCCGGGTACCTTCCACTGCGGTGTCCCAATAGCTACAAATTTTTTGAAGGCCTCAGACTCCACCAGCTTGTATGGTAAAAGCTGGCGGGCTAAGAGTTCCGACAAGCCAGCTGTCAGACGCCGGGCAAGGGGGTGACTCTGTGACATTGGCTTCTTACGCTCAAACATGTCCTTGACAGACACCTGACTGTGGGCAGATGAGCAGGAACTGCTCAAGGCGAGAGACGTAGTGTCAGATGGTTGAGAGGGGGCAAGGAGGACAGCAGTGGTTGACGTGGCTGAAGATGCTGGACCAGGAGGAGGATGGTGGCTTTGAGCTTGTGTGCTGCTTGTACTCGTCATCATGTGTTGATCCCATAGGCGTTTGTGATGTGAGATCATGTGCCTTCGCAAAGCAGTTGTACCTAGGTGGGTGTTGGATTTCCCACGACTCAGTTTCTTTTGGCACAGGTTGCAAATGGCATCGCTGTTATCAGAGGCAGACACACAAAAAAAATGCCACACTGCTGAGCTTTGCAATGGCGGCATTCTGGTGGTGGCAACAGCATGCGTTGATTGGCGTGCTGTCTGGCTGACCCCGGGTGCCGATACATGCTGTCTGACTGTGCCACTAGCTCCTTGCGACGACCTACTCCTCCTTCCAACTCGTCTCCTCCTCCTCTTTGTCTCCCCATCTGAACTTTCCCCCTGTTCTTCTTCTCTTCGAGCGGGCACCCACGTGACATCCACATCGTCATCATCAACCGCTTCACTTGTATCTGACAACTCAGCAAAGGAAGCAGCAGCGGGTACAACATCATCATCATCACACCGTACATCCATGTGTGTAATGCTGCCTGACTGAGACATATCCCTTTTATCTACATCCTCTGGCAATAATGTTTGCGCATCACTCATTTCTTCCAACTCATGTGTAAATAACTCCTCTGACAGATCAAGTGAAGCAACTGTGGTGCTAGTGTTGGTGGTGGCGGCAGGCGGGCGAGTGGGAACTTGAGAGGTGCCCAAAGCTGAGCTGGAGAAGGATGGTGCGTCAAGGTTCCGAGCGGAAGCTGTAGAAGATTGGCTGTCCTGTGTTAGGCCAGTCAACTATGTCCTCAGAACTTTTCGAGTTCAGGGTACGTGGCCCCTGAACACTGGGCATTATTCTTGGGCCAAAGGGAATCACAGCACCATGACCACGACAGCCCCTGCGGGGTGGCCTGCCTCTGCCTGTCATTTTTTTTAGATTAGTTTAGTTGTACTATGCGTGCAAGCTACTGTGACACCAGATATGAGTGGCACTGTGCACTGGCAGAAGTTGGCACAGTAGACACTGTAGGTCTGACACACACGCTGGCAGGCAACTGACTGCTCATCTACTGCAGTCAAAACTGTTGTGGTTTTTTTTATGTAAGCTACTGTGCCGGGGAAAAAAAACAAGCAGACTGGTGTTTTACCAGCCCTAAAAAGGGCTTTTTGGGGTGCTGTCAGGACGCTGTGCTTACAGCAGAGATCAGATGAGTCTTTCAGGAGTGGAGTGAACACTGAATACACTGGCCTAGCCTAGCTTTCCCTATAAAATCAGCAGCAGCTAAACTGTCCCTCCTCTGGCTAACACTGTAGCTTAAATTCAGACTGAATCTAAAATAGATGCTGTCCAGAAAAAAAAAACAAGCAGACTGGTGTTTTACCAGCCCTAAAAAGGGCTTTTTGGGGTGCTGTCAGGACGCTGTGCTTACAGCAGAGATCAGATGAGTCTTTCAGGAGTGGAGTGAACACTGAATACACTTGCCTATAGCTTTCCCTATAAAATCAGCAGCAGCTAAACTGTCCCTCCTCTGGCTAACACTGTAGCTTAAGTTCAGACTGAATCTAAAATAGATGCTGTCCAGAAAAAAAACAAGCAGACTGGTGTTTTACCAGCCCTAAAAAGGGCTTTTTGGGGTGCTGTCAGGACGCTGTGCTTACAGCAGAGATCAGATGAGTCTTTCAGGAGTGGAGTGAACACTGAATACACTGGCCTAGCCTAGCTTTCCCTATAAAATCAGCAGCAGCTAAACTGTCCCTCCTCTGGCTAACACTGTAGCTTAAGTTCAGACTGAATCTAAAATAGATGCTGTCCAGGAAAAAACAAAAAAGCAGACTGGTGTTTTACCAGCCCTAAAAAGGGCTTTTTGGGGTGCTGTCAGGCAGAGGCGTTGCTAGGGGGGTGCGGGGGGTGCGGTCCGCCCCCGGGTGACACCCGCTAGAGGGGTGACACCCTCCCTTTTTTTTTTTTTTTTACAGCTGACCCATTCATTGATTAATTTCACCCCGCTGGGCTGGAAGCCTGGAACAACACCTCCAGCGCCGCGGCCGCGCCTGGTGTGTGTCCTCCGGCTCCTTATTCTTCCTATTCCTAAATTCCAATCCTCCTCCCTACCCTACAGAGCCAGCGAGCGACTCAGCCTGTCACATCATCACACTGCACTGTAGTGTCACACTGGAGTGTCAGTGAAAAGATTATCAACAACACGCTGGAGTGCTCATCATGCTGCAGTTAAGCCAGTAAAAGAAAAATTGAATATGTTTGTGTCTGCAATCGAAGTGCTTTGTGATCCTTCTGAAAATATGGACACAAGAGGAGCAGCAGAATGTCTACTGCCTGCTGTCTGTGATTTTACGTTTTTGTGCTACCTATACTTCTGGGGTGATGTACTTCAAGAAGTTGATGTTACACAACAGTACCTGCAGACCAAAGGCTTAAGTCTGGACAAGGTGGTGACAAAGCTAGAGTCACTAAGACTTTTTCTGTTTGAAGAGCGCAGTCACCTAGTGGAACATGCAATTAAGCAGGCACATTTAAAATCTAAAGAATATGGAATTGCCGTAGAGAGAAGAGCCAGGTTTAAGAAGAGGATGGCAGGGGAACAGGCACATGATGCTGGAGGCATAAGTCTACAAGACGAGAACAAGAGGGCAATGCTTGAGTGCATTGATCGCTTCCATTCTGAACTCCAGATCAGATTAAGAGCCATCATGGAAGTTGCAGCCATGTTTGAGGCTGTTCAAGCAAAGAGTCTCATATATGAAACTGAAGAAACATTAAAGGTGTCCATTCCAAAACTGACCACTTTTTATGACGAAATATCTGAGAGTGAGCTGTTAATGGAAATACCCAGACTGAGGAGACATCTCAAAGCAGCCAAGATCAACCTAGAAGAAGTCAAAGATTGGTCGGCTTTACAAGTTTTGACCTTCATAGCAGAATGGGACTTCATTGAATCTCTTCCAACCCTTTCACTATGTCTAAAAATATTTCTGACAATCTGTGTGTCTGTGGCTTCATGTGAGAGGAGCTTTTCAAAGTTGAAGCTGATAAAAAACTATTTGCGTTCAACGATGGGACAGGCAAGGCTTTCTGATCTTGCAATATTATCAGTTGAAAGTGAACTAGCGAAATGTATT
This sequence comes from Rana muscosa, assembly GCA_029206835.1. NCBI lineage: Eukaryota > Metazoa > Chordata > Amphibia > Anura > Ranidae > Rana > Rana muscosa. The sequence continues at coordinate 12,135,558 of CM055117.1, forward strand.
GATTTTGATGATGTTGTTCACAATTTTGCAGCTGTCAAGGCTAGAAAAGCAAAGTTTTGATTTAGATGTTAACTAAATGCTTTCATATTTGTTCCTGTTTTTGTGTTATTTATTTATTAATTCAGTAAAGTTTAAAGTTAAAATAAATACAGTTCTTTAACAGTTTAAGCTTTGATTTCTATTATTTTCATATGATTTTGTTATTCAAATTTGCTAGTTGATTGATAGTTATTAACGGCACTACTGTTGCCAATATATGCAGTGTTATTAGGGTGAAAAAACTTATTGGGGGGGGTGACACCATGTTATACCGCACCAGGTGACACCAACCCTAGTGACGCCACTGCTGTCAGGACGCTGTGCTTACAGCAGAGATCAGATGAGTCTTTCAGGAGTGGAGTGAACACTGAATACACTTGCCTATAGCTTTCCCTATAAAATCAGCAGCAGCTAAACTGTCCCTCCTCTGGCTAACACTGCAGCTTAAGTACAGACTGAATCTAAAATAGATGCTGTCCAGGAAAAAAAAAAAAGCAGACTGGTGTTTTACCAGCCCTAAAAAGGGCTTTTTGGGGTGCTGTCAGGACGCTGTGCTTACAGCAGAGATCAGATGAGTCTTTCAGGAGTGGAGTGAACACTGAATACACTTGCCTAGCCTAGCTTTCCCTATAAAATAAGCAGCAGCTAAACTGTCCCTCCTCTCGCTAAGACTGCAGCTTGAGAATGAATCTAAAATGGATGCTGTCCAGGAGGTGGGAGGGTCTGGGAGGGAGGGTATGCTGCTGATTGGCTGGAATGTGTCTGCTGACTGTGAGGTACAGGGTCAAAGTTTGCTCAATGATAATGAATAGGGGGCGGACCGAACATCGCATATGTTCGCCGGCCGCGGCGAACGCGAACAAGCTATGTTCGCCGGGAACTGTTCGCCGGCGAATAGTTCTGTACATCTCTACTCATCAGCTGGAATCTCCAACCCCACTATACCTTCTACACTACGTCCTCTCTGAAACCTGCACTGAGAGGAATGAAGGTGTAGAATTGGGTGTCCCAAGCACTTGCGGGCAATCTGCTATCGCTACACCATTATCCGAATGTAGCAGGCAAATTTCCATACCCCAGTTGCTAAACCGTCGAAAGAAATTTGGTCCCAGCCATCCACATGCTCAGCGTCTGAATGCTAGCTTGGCTAAATTTCTAGCACTCCAACTGCTGCCTTTTCAGCTGGTAGACTCGGCCCCCTTTCGCGAATTTGTGGAATGTGTGGTACCTCAGTGGCAGGTTCCCAAACGCCATTTTTTTTCTTGAAAGGCCATTCCGGCTCTCTACCGGCATGTAGAAGGCAATGTCTTGGCCACGTTGGACAGGGCGGTCAGTGGTAAGGTTCATATTACCGCTGACTCATGGTCCAGCAGGCATGGACGAGGACGTTACCTTTCTTTCACGGCGCACTGGGTAACTCTGCTGGGAGCTGGGAGCTGGGAAGGATGCAGGACAGGGTGCAGTATTGTTGGAGCTTGTTCCGCCACCACGCCTCCAAAATGCTACTAGTGGTGATTCTGCCACACCTCTCTCCTCCACCCCCTCCTCTTCTTCTTCCTCTATGGCCTCTTCCTCTGCAGATTTGTCCTCGCAACCAGCGGTACTCCGTAGGCGTTCAAGGGGCTACGTAAGCACTCAGGCAAAAAGATGCCATGCGGTGCTTGAGTTGGTCTGCTTAGGGGACAGGAGCCACACTGGGGCAGAGATTCTGTCAGCTCTGCAGGGGCAGGCTCAGAGGTGGTTGACGCCACGCCAGCTTCAGCCAGGAATTTTGGTTTGCGACAATGGCACCAACCTCCCCTCTGCCCTCCGACAGGGACACTTGACCCATGTTCCCTGTTTGGCTCATGTCCTTAATTTGGGGGTGCAGCGGTTCTTGTGCAGGTACCCGGGCTTACAGGATCTTCTGAGGCAGGCCAGGAAAGTCTGTGGGCATTTCCGCCGGTCATATAATGCCAGTGCTCGGCTGGCTGACCTTCAAAAGGAATACAACCTGCCCAAGAACCGCCTCATCTGTGACATGCTATCAGGGAATTAGTGGACCAGACTGTGTGGACTGCACAGAGAGAACCAAAAACCCATGTAAGGTGAATGATAATGATGTTTATTAAGATAGGTGATAAATAAGTAAATACAAACAGTGCACAACAGACCAAAAAAAAACAAAAACAACAAATAGTATATACAGCAAAGGGGCAGTACCAGAATCTCAGACGTAAGCCATGCCAGGGTCATACACAGCAGATCAGCAGATGGGCAAGGGATGTTCCAGAAACATAAACGTTTAGCCAGGCCAAGGTCATACACAGGGAGATCAGTAGCTGGGGACAGGGAACCAACAGGACAGGGAGAGAATGGATAGGGCTTAAGAATGAAGATAAAGGTAACAGGAACACAGGAGGGACTGGGTCAGGACAAGCTCGGGAACAGGGTCAGATGCAGGCTCAGGATCAGATAACAGGCAGCAAGGTCAGGGCGCAAGGAAGGAGATACCAAGGCATTGAGAGTACTCATCAGCCGGGTATTTATGAGACTGCCTGTAATTGTCCTCACGTAACACCTGAGCGCAGGAGGTGCTGCCTGCCCCACACTGCCGGGATACACACTCTGGTGGACACCGGTACTACTGGCCAGGGATCCAACAGTGCCACAAGCAGGTGAGTCCTCTCGCTACAGGTCCTGAATATAGAACAACACCTGCTGGTGGACACTGGTACTGCTATCGGAGAGACCGATAGCGCCACCAGCAGGTGAACCCTTTCCTGACACATGCCCACCAGGTGGAACTCAACGTTGGCAATGCTGCAGCGGCTGCACACGCAGCAGAGGGCCATCAATGAGTACCTGTGTGAGTATGGCACCAGGACAGGGTCAGGGGAGCTTGGCTTTTTTTTCACCACGCCAGTGGCTACTGATTAAGGATGCATGCACTGTCCTGTCACCATTTGAGGAGGCCACGAGGATGGTGAGCAGTGACAGTGCATGCATCAATGATACTGTCCCTCTTGTCTTCCTGTTGCGTGGAATAATGGACAGGGCACTTGAAGGAGAACAGAGGGAGGAAGAGGAGGACTTCCTTACCTCTCAAGGCCCCCTTTATCCAGACAGTATTCCTGCGGGCCCGCCGATCACACAGGAAGAGGAGGAGGATGAGGATTGTGTCAGCGTGGAGGTGGAGCTTAGCACTCAGCATCAGCAGCACTCTTTAAGGGATCGTTTTCAGTCCCCAGAAACCCATGGACTTGAACGTGGCTGGGAGGAGGTGGCTGCGGATCATGTCATCCTTAGTGACCCAGAGGACTCCGGATCGAATGCCTCAGCAAACCTACGCTGCATGGCCTCCCTGATCCTGCAAAGCCTGCGAAAGGACCCTCGGGTTCGTGGTATCAAGGAGAGGGATCAGTACTGGCTGGCAACCCTTCTTGATCCACGTTACAAGGGTAAGGTTGCGGAACATATCCAGCCTTCGCAGAGGGAGCAGAGGATTTAACATCTTCGGGAGGCCTTGCAGAAAGGTTTGTGCAATGCGTTTCCGGAGCCTGGGAGGTTACAATTTCCTGGTCCTCCTGGACAACGTGTTGCTAAGGCTTCGGTCAGTCACAGAAGGAGCGGTGGAGAAGGTGGCCGTCTGGCCGATGCATTCAGACAATTCTTTAGTCTGCAGCCCGGAAGATCTGATCTGTTCCAGCAACCATCACCAGTGTCTGATTTACATGGTGCAGGAATACCTAGGGGCAAGATCAGACTTGGAGATGTTTCCAACCAAAAATCCACTGGGTTACTGGGTCTTGAGGATGGATCACTGGCCAGAGCTTGCACAATATGCAGTTGAGCTACTGGCCTGTCCTGCATCCAGCGTTCTTTCTGAACGCACATTCAGTGCTGCTGGAGGCTTTGTAACCAATCACAGAGTGTGCCTGTCCACCGACCCAGTTGATCGGCTCACCTTCATAAAAATGAATCAGTCTTGGATCACCAGCTACCAAGCACCTGATGCTGATGTAACCGATTAATTTTTCTATGAATGTGAGATCCCTTGAAGACTGCCTATGCTGATACTTAATGACTATCCCGTTATGCTGAGTGACTATCCTATTCCTCCTCAATGTTCATGTTGTTAGCTTCTAAGAACATTTTTGTTTCAGGGCACCACCACCAGTGCCCAAAGCCCAATTTTTCTGCCCCTGTTTAACAGGGGCGTGTAATTACAATTTTTGCTCTAATATTTCACAGCAGGGTTCGTTCCTGGCTCAACTAGAGTATCTGTGAGCGGTTGCAGTGTTGTGGCGGCACCACCACCACCACCACCACCACCTAAGGCCCAATTTTTCTGCCCCTGTTTAACAGGTGCGCGTAATTACAATTTTTGATCTAATATTTCACAGCAGGGCCCGTTCCTGCGCTCAACAAGAGTATCTGTGAGGCTTTACAGTGTTGTGCCACCACCACCACCAAAGGCCCAATTTTTCTGCCCCTGTTCAACAGGGGCATGTAATTACAATTCTTGATATAATATTTCACAGCAGGGCCCGTTCCTGCGCCCATCAAGAGTAACTGTGAGGGCTTACAGTGTTCTGGTACCACCAACACCTAAGGCCCAATTTTCTGCAGAGTATATAGGGCAGGCCTTATAGTATATACAGGCGGTCCCCTACTTTCAAACATCCGACTTACAAACGACTCCTACTTACAAATGGAGGGATACAACAGGAAGTGAGAGGAAATCTACCTCATGGAAGGGAAATTCTCTCCTGTAAGAGTTAATATGGGAAAAAGGTGTCTCCACTGATGCTTTATCACCAATCCTTGTTTTCAAAATCCAATTGGGTCATTGGGACAGAAAGTGAGGTGAAATCTTCTGAACAGGGGCACAGACAGCAAAATAAGTGTTACAGGGGTGATAACCCTTCCCTATGTTATCCAAAAAGCATAAAAATGTATTTTTTGGCTGGAGCTACACTTACAAAATGTACCTGCTCCAAATTACAAACAGATTCAACTTAAGAACAAACCTACAGTCCCTCTCTTTTTTGGACCGCCTGTATACTGCTGTTCAGAGTATAGGGCCCGGGGGCCCCACGCCTTTTTTTAAATTTGGGTGCGGGATTCCCCTTAATATCCATACAAGACCCAAAGGGCCTGGTAATGGACTGGGGGGGAGTGGGGGTACCCATGCTGTTTTTCTTAATAATTTTCATCCATATTGCCGGGACCCGACATTACATTACAGCCGCAAGCAGTTTTAACGGTGTTCGAATGTTCGCGTGAAACTTCGGTCCGTTTGCATGTTCTGCCGCAAACCGAACCGGGGGGTGTTCGGCCCATCCCTGCTGATGAGAGCAAATTTTGCATCTCATTTGGAAACCAAAGAGCCGGAGTATGGAGGAAGAATGGAGAGGCACACACTGCAAGATGCTTGAAGTTCAGTGTGAAGTTTCCACAGTCTGTGATGATTTGGGAAGCCATGTCATCTGCTGGTGTTGGTCCACTGTGCTTCATTAAGTCTGGGGTCACCGCAGCCGTCTACCGGGATTTTTTTGAGCACTTCATGCTTCCTTCCGCAGACGAGCTCTATGGAGATGCTGACTTAATTTTCCAGCAGGACTTGGCACCTGCCCACACTGCCAAAAGCACCAAAACCTGGTTCAATGGCCGTGGGATTACTGTGCTTGATTGGCCAGCAAACTCGTCTGACCTGAACCCCATAGAGAATCTATGGGGCATTGCCAAGAGAACGATGAGAGACATGAGACCGAACAATGCAAAAGAGCTGAAGGCCGCTATTGAAGCAGCCTGGTCTTCCATAACATCTCAAGCAGTGCCACAGGCTGATCGCTTCCATGCCACGCCGCATTGAGGCAGTAATTGCTGTAAAAGGGGCCCAAACCAAGTACTGAGTACATATGCATGCTTATACTTTTCACAGGTCCGATATTGTTCTATGTACAATCCTTGTTTTATTGATTGCATGTAATATTCTAATTATCTGAGATTGTGGATTTGGGGTTTTCATGAGCTGTAAGCCATAATCATCACAATTATGACAAATCACGGCTTGAACTATCTTGCTTTGCATGTAATGAGTCTCATATATTAGTTTAATCTTTTAAGTTGCCATAGGCGTGCGCACAGGGTGTGCCAGGTGTGCCCAAGCACACCCTAATCACCCTGTGCAGCATAGATTCCCCCTACTGCTCTGGCTCCCCCCTCATTCCCCCCGCAGCGCTTCCGGCTTCCCTACTCTCATCTCCCTCCAGCTGTTGCTGCGGGGATGTTTTAGGACGAGTGGGGGAAGGAGCCGGTAAATATGTAACTTACCGGCCCCTTCCCTTTCATTGTGAGTGATCGGTACTATGTGTTTGATTTTTGGGGTGCACGCCCTAATGCAATAGGCTGCGCACACCTATGTAAGTTGCATTAGTGAAATAAATGAACTTTTGCATGATATTTAAATTTTTCGAGTTTCACCTGTATGTTTGTCCCAAGCAAGTTTGAATCTATCTTGGGGGGCTCAGGTAGGTACTGCATCTTGTGGATCTGACAGGTGGAAGCTGGGGGACTCGGGTACGCTCTAGTGTTCCGTACCTCCTTAATCTGACAGGTGTAATATGGGGGCTCAGGTACCCTCTGGCACCTCCTAAGAGGGATCTAAGAGGGTGAATCTGAATGGTTCAAGTACTCTCTGGCACCTCCTGAATCTGACAGATGGAATCTAGGGGACTCTGGTACTCTTATGTGTCCTGAATAGGGATGAGCTTCGAGTTTGAGTCAAACTCATGTTCGACTCGAACATTGCCTGTTCGCCAGTTCGCCGAACAGCGAACAATTTGGGGTGTTCGCAGCAAATACGAAAAGCTGCAGAACACCCTGTAAAAGTCTATGGGAGAAATCTAAAATGCTAATTTTAAAGGCTTATATGCAAGTTATTGTCATAAAAAGTGTTTGAGGACCCGGGTCCTGCCCCAGGGGACATGTATCAATGCAAAAAAAAGTTTAAAAACTGCAGTTTTTTTCGTTTTTGTCATTTTTTTTTTTTTTTGGATGCAGGGTTCCCCTTAATATTAATACCAGACCTGAAGGGCCTGGTAATTGAATTTGGGGGGACCCCCAAGCATTTATTTATTTTTTTATCAATGACTTTTCTCTGTATTGCCAGGAGCGGACAACTCATTATAGCCGTGAGTGAGTTTTAAATGACTTTTTTTCCTTCAGAAATGACACTTTGTGCAGGGACAGTTCTAAGCAGGGGAAACAAGCGCTACTTTACAGGAATACTATACACACCCCCCAGGTACGAAATTTAAAGGAATATTTCACTTTTATTGTTTCACTTTAAGCATTATTAAAATCACTGCTCCCGAAAAAACTGCAGTTTTTAAAACTTTTTTTTGCATTGATACATGTCCCCTGGGGCAGGACCCTGGTCCCCAAAAACTTTATATGACAATAACTTGTATATTAGCCTTTAAAATTGGCACTTTAGATTTTTCATGTTCGAGTCCCATAGACTTTAATGGTGTTCAGATGTTCGAACAAATTTATTGCCTGTTCACATGTTCTGATACGAACCGAACTGGGGAGTGTTCGGCTCATCCCTAGTCCTGAACCTCCGGAATCTGACGGGTGTTATCTAGGGATCTTAGATATCCTCTAGTGTCCCATACCTCCTGGATCTGACAGGCAAATCTGGGGGGCTTCTGAATCTACTAAGTTGAATCAATCTCAGGTACCCTCTGGTATCTAGCATCTCCTGGATCTAAGAGGGTGAAGCTGAGCAGCTCAGGTACTCTCTAGTGCCTGGCACCTCCTGGATCTGACAGGTAGAATCTGAGGGGCTCAGGTACCCTCTGGTGTCCTCTACCTTCTAGATCTGACAGGTGGAATCTGAAGGGCTCAGGTACCCCTCTGGTGTTCCCCACCTCCTGGATCTGACAGGTGGAATCTGGGGGGGGGGGGGGGGGGGGCAAGTTCCCTCTGCTTTCCCACAATGATTAGCTATAATCAGATTTGTATACATCCTTATATTCTCATTATCAGTTCTTTGAGCCGCTACACAATTTAAACTTTAAACTTGGAAATTAGACAAAAATCTACCCTGGTAGTGAGGGCCCCACAGCAAGGGTTGAATGCTCGGTTAGTCTAGTCGGTCTGGCTGGCTCCAGTGACGTTTTCTGCTGCTCAAAGCTCCAAGCGGTGGGCGGTCCCTCATCCGTCATCGTATGCAATGCAGCGTAAAGCATGCAACCCGGCTGAGAGGGGCTCAGAGAAGTGGACAATGCTAGAAAATGCTAAAGGGTATTAAATGTAACTAATAGTTACATTCTTTTGCTAATTCCCTCTAGCTTTCTCTAGAATTGTTAAAAGTAGACTTGTGCACAACGGAAAAATTTGTTTGGTTTCGGTTCGTTTCTTTTCAGTCCTGTTGATTCGTATTCATTCGTAATTTTGCTAGACAGGATTTTTCGTGTTCGGACTCATTCGTATTTTCGCGAGCGACATTTTTTGTTGAATTTTTTGTTGCTTTATAATTGGTACTTTCGGTAGAGTACATTGTTTTTCGTTGATTCTGGACACAACTCCTACTTTCGTAACTTTTTTTGGGTTCGTTGATTCGTAATTTTCCGTGTCTCTCTCACAACGACGCTGCCTATTATGCCTAATGTGCTTCGAATGGATTTGTACTTTTCTAAATACATTGCGGTTATTTGTAACGATTCGAAATCTCGTATTTTACTTTAGTTTTTTACATGCGGCTATAGGCACCGCCCCTGTACACCATTTTGAGAGGGTTCAGCACGGTGAGGGAGAAGCAGAGAGCAGAGCAGAGTGTTATTCTGCTTCGAATGGATTCGAAATCTCGTATTTTACTTTCGTTTTTTCATGCGGCTATAGTCTCCGCCCCCTGTACACCATTTTGAGAGGGAGTTCAGCACGGTGAGGGAGAAGCAGAGAGCAGAGTGAGTGTTATTGTGCTTCGTATGGATTCGTACATTCGTAACTTTTTTCATAACGAATTATGCCAAAGACATTCGGGCATTCGCTATTTGCGGTATAATTTATTTCGGATTCGGTTTTATTCGTAATTGCTTTGTTCGGAAATTCAAATGCTTCCGAATGTCCGAAAGTTGCTAAATTCAGACGAATTTCGATTCGTTATGAAACGAATTGCACAAGCCTAGTTAAAAGAGAAGTATGGGAATCAGGGTCATTGCAGATTTATACCTACCTAGGTGGATGGGCCCCTGCCGGCTCTGAGACTGAGAACCGAGTGATCAAACACCACAGATCGCTCAGTTCTCACAGCTCCCAGAGCAGAGAGCTGATGACTGGTTTCATGCTCCCAACTTTGTGGGAACAGATTGGGAACGGCCCCTTCCGGTTCCAACTTGACTGCACATGAGTGCACAAAGCAAGGTCCATAAAGACATGGATGAGCGAGTTTCGGGTGGAGGAACTTGACTGGCCTGCACAGAGTCCTGACCACAACCCGATAGAACACCTTTGGAGACTGCGACCTAGGCCTTCTCGTCCAACATCAGTGCCTGATCTCAGAAATGCACTTCTGGAAGAATGGTCAAACATTCCCATAGACACCCTCCTAAACCTTGTGGACGGCCTTCCCTGAAGAGTTGAAGCTGTTATAGCTGCAAAGGGTGGGGCAACTCAATATTGAACCCTACAGACTGAAGCCTCGTACACACGGGCGGGAATCCTGTCGGAAAAAAAAAACGTTGGTTTTCTCAAGGGGATTCCTGGCAAGCTTGTTTTGCCAAGCTCTGTGTACTGACGGCCATTCAAAAGAACCGCCGTTCTTTTGAATGGCAAGAACGCGGTGACGTCATCGACTACGACGAGCCGGCGCTCGTCACATTCAATGCCGTCGCCGCCATCTTGCTACAGCCTATACTAACCTTGTATGCTACCGCGCATGCGTCAAAGTCTTTTCGAGCATGCGCGGGTTTACCTCGGACAGGTAAGCGTACAGACGACCGGTTTTCTCGGCAGGAAACACTCTGCCGAGAATCCCGACGAGAAAAATAGAGAGCAGTTTCTCTATTTTTCTCGTCGAGATTCCCGGGAGTTTTCCCGACGAGAAACCAAACACACGACCGGTTTTCTCAGCAAAAAGCTCTCCCAGCTGTTTTCTTGACGAGAAAACCGGTCGTGTGTACGAGGCTTAAGACTGGGATGCCATTAAAATACATATGCGTGTAAAGGCAGGTGTCCCAATACTTTTGGTAATATAGTGTATCACCTTGAGGGAAGATTGTTGTTGAAATGAATGTCCGGTGATAGGGAAATTTTCACCCACTTCCTGTGCTAGCTGACATTTATAAAATAGACAGGAAGTGAAATTGGCTAAATGGAAACAGACAGCAATTTACCCTGACAGATGTTCCAACCTTTCCACACTCCATCCATAACTACAATAACGATTTGCCTGGAGTTCAGTATTAAAGGATCATAACAGCCCAGGATTACTTCTAAAAAAACTTCACTACTCCCCTGATATAAATTAAAATATAAATGGCGGCGTAAATCACCGGGAGGAGCGAGAAACTGCGCAAATATTTGTCAAAAATAGTAGAAAAACGTGAAAAGTGTGTGATGATCGGGGGAATGTGCCGCACACCTCTCCCGATATTACACAGAATTTCCAGACTCTTTGCGGTCTCGGCTTCAGCGAATCGATGAGCGACGCGCGGATCAGAGATAAATCGCACCGTATTGGCAGTGGCGCGTGACGTCGTTCGATTGTCATGGTAACGATTACACAACTGACAACATAACGTTGGCTTTGTTTACATTAACCCACGTTCTTTGCGTGGGTTGCCATGACAATCGTGAATAACAAACGTGGAGCGTGACGATAAAAAAGGTGCCAATCACTAAAAATAGGAAGCCGCAAAACTGCTTGATTGTAAGCCAACATTACTCCTCATCTATAGGATACAAAGAATCTCCCCATTGATCAGAGGATACATTGTATCTCCACATCTATAGGATACAAAGAATATCCCCATTGATCAGAGGATACATTGTATCTCCACATCTATAGGATACAAAGAATCTCCTCATTGATCAGAGGCTACATTGTATCTCCACATCTATAGGATACAAAGAATCTCCCCATTGATGAGAGGATACATTGTATCTCCACATCTATAGGATACAAAGAATCTCCCCATTGATCAGAGGATACATTGTATCTCCACATCTATAGGATACAAGGAATCTCCCCATTGATCAGAGGATACATTGTATCTCCACATCTATAGGATACAAAGAATCTCCCCATTGATCAGAGGATACATTGTATCTCTCCACATCTATAGGATACAAAGAATCTCCCCATTGATCAGAGGATACATTGTATCTCCACATCTATAGGATACAAAGAATCTCCCCATTGATCAGAGGATACATTGTATCTCCACATCTATAGGATACAAAGAATCTCCCCATTGATCAGAGGATACATTGTATCTCCACATCTATAGGATACAAAGAATATCCCCATTGATCAGAGGATACATTGTATCTCCACATCTATAGGATACAAAGAATATCCCCATTGATCAGAGGATACATTGTATCTCCGCATCTATAGGATACAAAGAATATCCCCATTGATCAGAGGATACATTGTATCTCTCCACATCTATAGGATACAAAGAATATCCCCATTGATCAGAGGATACATTGTATCTCTCCACATCTATAGGATACAAAGAATATCCCCATTGATCAGAGGATACATTGTATCTCTCCACATCTATAGGATACAAAGAATATCCCCATTGATCAGAGGATACATTGTATCTCTCCACATCTATAGGATACAAAGAATATCCCCATTGATCAGAGGATACATTGTATCTCTCCACATCTATAGGATACAAAGAATATCCCCATTGATCAGAGGATACATTGTATCTCCACATCTATAGGATACAAAGAATATCCCCATTGATCAGAGGATACATTGTATCTCTCCACATCTATAGGATACAAAGAATATCCCCATTGATCAGAGGATACATTGTATCTCTCCACATCTATAGGATACAAAGAATATCCCCATTGATCAGAGGATACATTGTATCTCTCCACATCTATAGGATACAAAGAATATCCCCATTGATCAGAGGATACATTGTATCTCTCCACATCTATAGGATACAAAGAATATCCCCATTGATCAGAGGATACATTGTATCTCTCCACATCTATAGGATACAAAGAATCCCCCCATTGATCAGAGGATACATTGTATCTCCACATCTATAGGATACAAAGAATCTCCCCATTGATCAGAGGATACATTGTATCTCTCCACATCTATAGGATACAAAGAATCTCCCCATTGATCAGAGGATACATTGTATCTCCACATTAGGGATGAGCTTCGTGTTCGAGTCGAACATACGTTCGACTCGAACATCGGCTGTTCGATCGTTCGACGAAGATCGAACGATTTGGGCCGTTCGCGCCAAATTCGAGTGACGCGAACGGCCCACAATGCACTACGCCATCGCAGTGTCATCCAGGCGCTGTGATTGGCCAAGCATGCACTGTGACCCCGCATGCTTGGCCAATCACAGCGCCGGCAGCGAGGAGAGCAATGATTGGCCACAGGCAGGATGCCTGTGGCCAATTATTGCTGAGGGTGTTTAGTACACGCCCCACACTATAAAAGGCCGCCAGCACGGCGGCCTAGTGTAGTGTGTTCCGGAGCAGGGATAGAGCAGCATAGGCAGGGACAGTGACTGTTATTTCTTTCTTGCTTAACCTGGATTCCTTTAGTTTAGGGAAAGAGAAGGATAGGTAGGGAGAGTGTCAGTGTGTTTTGTGCTTGTGCTATAGTGTGCTTAAAAAAAACATTTATTCTAGGGACAGAAAACTGTAGGTAGGGAGAGTGTCAGTTTCTTTCACTGTGCAAGTCCTTGTTTCCAGGGACCTGGAAGGACAGTGAGTGAATTCTCCTTGTGCTAAATTGTGCTTAAAAAAAACATTTTTTCTAGGGACAGAAAACTGTAGGTAGTGTGACAGCAGGAAGGTAAAGTCACCTGGTTGCATCCAGGGGGGTAGATATATTTCTCCCAGATTCAGGCTTTACGCCGACTTATACAACTAGGTGGAGAGTTGTATAAGCCCAGCTGAGGCTAGTGGGCTCATGGATGACTCATACCTCTAGGGAGAGTGTGGGGCGTCGTACAGACAGGGAGTTGATGAGGCCAGCTGAAGCTTGTCAGCTCATTTAGGCCTCTATAAGAACTCCCAGCTTCATTAGATGTTAGCTCATGCCTGGAACCAGACCTGTGTGGACTGTCTAGGGAGAGTGAACCCCTGTGCGGTGAGAAAAAGCCTGTGTGGCTATTTGCTTGGACATTTAAAACCAGGGACTTAGGGACTAGGACAGCACTAGGCTGATCCCAGTTGTTAGTTAGGAAACCTGTATGTTTAGTCAGAGGTCAAGTTGACCAGGATTTATTTTGTTTATGTTTCTTTTGGCTTTGCTGTGTTTTGTCACTGTAAATAGAAAATAAACCGCACCTTTTTTTGATTTTGAAAACCACAACCTCCGTTTGCTGGGCCTGTTTTGTGTGGGGAGCCCATCCCGGGGGTCACACACACCCGCTGCCGAGCTAACCCCCTCACAGTTGGTGGAGAACCAGTGGCAGTTTTTTTTTAAGCCAGCATGGAGGAGATACTGAAGCAGCTGGCTCTAGCAAATGCCAATCAACAGCAGACAAATGCAGGTTTGCAAAAGAGCCTTGCAGCTCAACAACAGAACTTCGCAGCCCAGCAGCAAGCTCATCAACAGAGCCTTGCAGCTCAGCAACAAGCCCAGCAGCAATCTGAGGCCCGCTTCATAGACCTGTTACAGAAGCAAGAGCAGAGACTACAACAAATGGAAGCAGTAATGCAGCAACGTCCGCAGACCAGTGAGGAAAGCCGTCCCACTAATACCGCGTCCTTTGGGGTGAGTCGTTTATTGACAAAAATGACTGGAGAGGATGATCCAGAGGTATTTTTGACCACATTTGAAAGGACTGCTGAAAGAGAAAAGTGGCCTGAGGAGCAGTGGGCTGGACTGGTGGCTCCTCTGTTAACTGGTGAATCGCAGAAGGCTTACTATGACCTAGAGCCTGACCAAGCAAAAGACTATGTGATGCTAAAAGCTGAAATATTGGCAAGGCTGGGTGTCACCCTGGCTGTCCGGGCTCAGCGTGTGCATAACTGGACTTTCCAGCTTGGAAAACCCCCCAGGTCTCAAATGTATGATCTCATTCACCTGAGCAGGAAGTGGCTACAGCCAGAGACTTTGTCCGCACCAAAGATTGTGGAACGTGTTGTAATGGATCGGTTTTTGAGAGCTCTTCCTACTGCCATCCAAAAGTGGGTAAGCCATGGAGACCCAGAGACGGCCGATGGTCTTGTGGATCGTGTGGAGAAATACTTGGCTACAGAGAACCTGACGGCCTCTTCCAGAGACACTCGGACTTTCCACCCTAAGACCAGACCATCCCCAGGGGCGGATAAGAGGATTCCAAGGGGTGAGGGTGGAGAGAGTGAGAGGGTGGGAGCTCTACCCCAAGTTTGGCGAGAACAGCCTGGGAAATCAGCGGCTCAAGAGGCGGCAAGAAGGATCGTTTGCTACCGCTGCCGGCAAGCGGGACATATTGCAGCCAATTGCCCGGTTGTGGAGGAACCCATGCAGTGTGACTTTCTGATGGGCAGACGTCAGTCGCTGTGTGCGACAGTCGCATGCACTGCCATTCGAGGAACTGAGAAACATTTATGCAAAATGTGTGTTAATGGTAGAAATGTTGTGGTATTGCTGGATTCAGGTAGCCTTGTGACCCTGATAAAGGCTGAGTTACTTAAAACAGAGGTCTCTGGGAATAGCAAGGTAGCTGTTATTTGTGTGCATGGGGACACCCGAGAGTATCCAGTGACTACAGTGTGTTTCGAGACCCCCAAAGGTACCCTCTCTCATCCAGTGGGCTTAGTATCTCAGTTACCGCATGACGCCATTGTGGGAAGGGATTTTCCGAAGTTCTGGGAACTGTGGGATGATCCTGAGCCCCCCACTGGTGCCCCTATGTACCAGGAATGGGATAGCCAGAACTCCCCTGAGAGTGGTGAGGACTCTCCGGAATTTCCCTTATCAGTATTGGCAGGGGAGACTCAAGAAACTGGAGAGGAGCCCACCTCCTCAGACGAAAACCTACCGTCTGTGGAGTTTTCTGATCTTGAGGTTCACAGGGAAAACTTTGCCACAGAACAGTTGAAAGACCCCGCCCTAATAAATGCACGGGAAAACGTAGTGAAAATAGATGGCGAGTTAGTGAACCCAGATAATACCTGCACTTACCCATACTTCAGCGTAGAGAAGGACCTACTGTATCGGGTGGCAAAAAGGGCAGAAGAAACCGTTGAGCAGCTTGTGGTGCCCAAACCTTACAGGAAGTTGGTGTTGGAGTTGGCCCATGGGCACATTCTTGGAGGTCATCTGGGGACAGAGAAAACCCGAGAGAGGGTATTACAGAGATTCTATTGGCCGGGGGTGATAAAGGACATAGAAAATTATTGTTCCTCCTGCCCTGTGTGTCAGAGGTCGGCCCCGATGCCACATTTCCGTAGCCCGCTGGTCCCTCTACCCATCATTGAGGTCCCGTTTGAGAGGATCGCCATGGATTTGGTAGGTCCTATAATCAAGTCCGCTAGGGGGCACCAGTACATATTAGTTATAATGGACTATGCCACCCGTTATCCAGAAGCGATCCTTCTCCGAAATACCTCGGCCAAAACCATAGCCAAAGAGCTATCTCTTGTGTTTAGCCGGGTGGGTATTTGTAGAGAACTGCTTACGGACCAAGGTACACCCTTTATGTCCCGGGTTATGAAGGAGCTGTGTAAATTGTTCAAAGTGACGCAATTACGTACATCTGTGTATCACCCCCAAACCGATGGGCTGGTTGAAAGATTCAACAAAACCCTAAAGCAAATGTTGAAGAAAGTGGTGGATAGAGATGGAAAGGATTGGGACTGTCTACTTCCTTATCTGATGTTTGCTATTAGGGAGGTGCCCCAATCCTCTACGGGATTCTCCCCCTTTGAGTTACTGTATGGGAGACACCCAAGAGGGCTGTTGGATATTGCCAAGGAAACTTGGGAAAGTGAGAGTTCTCCCCACAGGAGTGTGATTGAGCATGTCGCCCTGATGCAAGACCGAATTGCACAGGTAATGCCCATCGTGAAGGAACATTTGGCCCAAGCGCAGTTAGCACAGCAGAGAGTGTACAACCGTGGAGCCAAGACCCGTACCTTTTCCCCGGGGGATAGGATACTGGTACTTGTCCCTACGGTTGAAAGTAAATTCCTTGCCAAATGGCAAGGCCCCTACGAGATAATGGAAAAAGTGAGCGAAGTGAATTACAAGGTCAGACAACCAGGAAGGCGAAAGCCCGAACAGATCTATCACGTTAATCTGTTGAAAGCCTGGAGGGATAGAGAGTCCCTAGTCGCAGACACTTGGTCACCAGCTCAAACTGGTTGCGTGATTCCTGAGGTTGGAATAGCAGCCACCTTGTCACAACCCCAACAACAGGAGGTTAAGGAGTTTGTGCTTCGCAACAAGGAGGTATTCTCTGAGCTGCCGGGACAAACATCTGGGGTAGAGCATGACATCATTACCCCGCCCGGTGAAAGGGTGAAGTTAAAACCCTATCGGATCCCAGAGGCCCGACGGGAGGCAATACGGGAGGAAGTACAGAAAATGCTGAACTTAGGGGTGATAGAGGAGTCCCAAAGTGATTGGTCTAGTCCCATTGTGTTGGTGCCTAAACCGGATGGGAGCTGGCGATTTTGTAACGATTTTCGTCAGTTGAACAAAGTTACAAAATTTGACACCTACCCCATGCCACGTATAGATGAGTTGATCGACCGGCTGGGAACAGCCCGATACATGACGACTCTTGACCTCACAAAAGGGTATTGGCAAATCCCCCTGGCCAAATTGGCCAAAGAGAAAACCGCATTTGAAACCCCAGACGGGGCGTTCCAATATAAAAGAATGCCGTTCGGGTTACAGAATGCGCCGGCCACGTTCCAGCGGAAAATGGACCAGATGCTGAGGCCCCATCGGAAGTATGCTGCGGCTTACCTGGATGACGTAATTGTCCATAGCACAGATTGGGCCTCACATCTGCCAAAAGTGCAAGCAGTCCTGGACTCTGTTCGGGAAGCGGGGTTTACGGCTAACCCCAAGAAGTGTACCATTGGGCAGGAGGAGGCCAAATATCTTGGGTACACCATTGGGAGGGGAGTAATAAAACCCCAACTCAACAAAGTCGAGGCCATCCAGAGTTGGCCACGTCCCAACAGCAAGAAGCAGGTACGAGCCTTTCTGGGAATCGCTGGGTATTATCGGCGATTCATTCCCCACTTTGCTTCTAAGGCTGTGCCCCTAACCAACCTGACGAAGGGGAAAGGGTCGGTCATGATTAAATGGACCCCCGAGGCTGAGGCAGCATTCCAATTCTTGAAACAAGCCTTATGTAGCCAGCCAGTGTTGTACTCACCCGACTTCTCTAAAGACTTTGTCGTACAAAGTGATGCGTCAGATGTGGGGTTAAGAGCAGTATTGTCCCAGGTCTGGAACGGGGAAGAGCACCCAGTCATTTACCTCAGCAGGAAGTTGAAGTCCCATGAGGTAAATTACGCCACCGTTGAAAAGGAGTGTTTAGCGGTGAAGTGGGCTCTAGATTCCCTTCGGTACTACCTGCTAGGTAGGCACTTTGACATGGTTACGGATCACGCTCCGTTAAAGTGGATGGCTCAAAACAAGGAAACAAATAGAAGAGTGAATAGGTGGTTCCTGGCCCTCCAGGAATTCAACTTCACAGTAAAGCATCGCCCTGGCGTTCAAATGGGGAATGTGGATGCTTTGTCTCGAGTACATGAATGCCTGATTGCTGGTGTTCCAACCCCGAGGTTAAAACAAGAGGGGGGGGGGTATGTGACAGCAGGAAGGTAAAGTCACCTGGTTGCATCCAGGGGGGTAGATATATTTCTCCCAGATTCAGGCTTTATGCTGACTTATACAACTAGGGTGGAGAGTTGTATAAGCCCAGCTGAGGCTAGTAGGCTCATGGATGACTCATACCTCTAGGGAGAGTGTGGGGCGTCGTACAGACAGGGAGTTGATGAGGCCAGCTGAAGCTTGTCAGCTCATTTAGGCCTCTATAAGAACTCCCAGCTTCATTAGATGTTAGCTCATGCCTGGAACCAGACCTGTGTGGACTGTCTAGGGAGAGTGAACCCCTGTGCGGTGAGAAAAAGCCTGTGTGGCTATTTGCTTGGACATTTAAAACCAGGGACTTAGGGACTAGGACAGCACTAGGCTGATCCCAGTTGTTAGTTAGGAAACCTGTATGTTTAGTCAGAGGTCAAGTTGACCAGGATTTATTTTGTTTATGTTTCTTTTGGCTTTGCTGTGTTTTGTCACTGTAAATAGAAAATAAACCGCACCTTTTTTTGATTTTGAAAACCACAACCTCCGTTTGCTGGGCCTGTTTTGTGTGGGGAGCCCATCCCGGGGGTCACACACACCCGCTGCCGAGCTAACCCCCTCACAGTAGGGAGAGTGTGTCAGTTTCTTTCACTGTCAAAGTCCTTGTTTCCAGGGACCTGGAAGGACAGTGAGTGAATTCTCCTTGTGCTAAATTGTGCTTAAAAAAAACATTTTTTCTAGGGACAGAAAACTGTAGGTAGGGAGAGTGTGTCAGTTTCTTTCACTGTCAAAGTCCTTGTTTCCAGGGACCTGGAAGGACAGTGAGTGAATTCTCCTTGTGCTAAATTGTGCTTAAAAAAAACATTTTTTTCTAGGGACAGAAAACTGTAGGTAGGGAGAGTGTGTCAGTTTCTTTCACTGTCAAAGTCCTTGTTTCCAGGGACCTGGAAGGACAGTGAGTGAATTCTCCTTGTGCTAAATTGTGCTTAAAAAAAACATTTTTTCTAGGGACAGAAAACTGTAGGTAGGGAGAGTGTGTCAGTTTCTTTCACTGTCAAAGTCCTTGTTTCCAGGGACCTGGAAGGACAGTGAGTGAATTCTCCTTGTGCTAAATTGTGCTTAAAAAAAACATTTTTTCTAGGGACAGAAAACTGTAGGTAGGGAGAGTGTGTCAGTTTCTTTCACTGTCAAAGTCCTTGTTTCCAGGGACCTGGAAGGACAGTGAGTGAATTCTCCTTGTGCTAAATTGTGCTTAAAAAAAACATTTTTTCTAGGGACAGAAAACTGTAGGTAGGGAGAGTGTGTCAGTTTCTTTCACTGTCAAAGTCCTTGTTTCCAGGGACCTGGAAGGACAGTGAGTGAATTCTCCTTGTGCTTAAAAAAAACATTTTTTCTAGGGACAGAAAACTGTAGGTAGGGAGAGTGTGTCAGTTTCTTTCACTGTCAAAGTCCTTGTTTCCAGGGACCTGGAAGGACAGTGAGTGAATTCTCCTTGTGCTAAATTGTGCTTAAAAAAACATTTTTTCTAGGGACAGAAAACTGTAGGTAGGGAGAGTGTGTCAGTTTCTTTCACTGTCAAAGTCCTTGTTTCCAGGGACCTGGAAGGACAGTGAGTGAATTCTCCTTGTGCTAAATTGTGCTTAAAAAAAACATTTTTTCTAGGGACAGAAAACTGTAGGTAGGGAGAGTGTGTCAGTTTCTTTCACTGTCAAAGTCCTTGTTTCCAGGGACCTGGAAGGACAGTGAGTGAATTCTCCTTGTGCTAAATTGTGCTTAAAAAAAAACATTTTTTCTAGGGACAGAAAACTGTAGGTAGGGAGAGTGTGTCAGTTTCTTTCACTGTCAAAGTCCTTGTTTCCAGGGACCTGGAAGGACAGTGAGTGAATTCTCCTTGTGCTAAATTGTGCTTAAAAAAAACATTTTTTCTAGGGACAGAAAACTGTAGGTAGGGAGAGTGTGTCAGTTTCTTTCACTGTCAAAGTCCTTGTTTCCAGGGACCTGGAAGGACAGTGAGTGAATTCTCCTTGTGCTAAATTGTGCTTAAAAAAAACATTTTTTCTAGGGACAGAAAACTGTAGGTAGGGAGAGTGTGTCAGTTTCTTTCACTGTCAAAGTCCTTGTTTCCAGGGACCTGGAAGGACAGTGAGTGAATTCTCCTTGTGCTAAATTGTGCTTAAAAAAAACATTTTTTCTAGGGACAGAAAACTGTAGGTAGGGAGAGTGTGTCAGTTTCTTTCACTGTCAAAGTCCTTGTTTCCAGGGACCTGGAAGGACAGTGAGTGAATTCTCCTTGTGCTAAATTGTGCTTAAAAAAAAACATTTTTTCTAGGGACAGAAAACTGTAGGTAGGGAGAGTGTGTCAGTTTCTTTCACTGTCAAAGTCCTTGTTTCCAGGGACCTGGAAGGACAGTGAGTGAATTCTCCTTGTGCTAAATTGTGCTTAAAAAAAACATTTTTTCTAGGGACAGAAAACTGTAGGTAGGGAGAGTGTGTCAGTTTCTTTCACTGTCAAAGTCCTTGTTTCCAGGGACCTGGAAGGACAGTGAGTGAATTCTCCTTGTGCTAAATTGTGCTTAAAAAAAACATTTTTTCTAGGGACAGAAAACTGTAGGTAGGGAGAGTGTGTCAGTTTCTTTCACTGTCAAAGTCCTTGTTTCCAGGGACCTGGAAGGACAGTGAGTGAATTCTCCTTGTGCTAAATTGTGCTTAAAAAAAACATTTTTTCTAGGGACAGAAAACTGTAGGTAGGGAGAGTGTGTCAGTTTCTTTCACTGTCAAAGTCCTTGTTTCCAGGGACCTGGAAGGACAGTGAGTGAATTCTCCTTGTGCTAAATTGTGCTTAAAAAAAACATTTTTTCTAGGGACAGAAAACTGTAGGTAGGGAGAGTGTGTCAGTTTCTTTCACTGTCAAAGTCCTTGTTTCCAGGGACCTGGAAGGACAGTGAGTGAATTCTCCTTGTGCTAAATTGTGCTTAAAAAAAAACATTTTTTCTAGGGACAGAAAACTGTAGGTAGGGAGAGTGTGTCAGTTTCTTTCACTGTCAAAGTCCTTGTTTCCAGGGACCTGGAAGGACAGTGAGTGAATTCTCCTTGTGCTAATTTGTGCTTAAAAAAAACATTTTTTCTAGGGACAGAAAACTGTAGGTAGGGAGAGTGTCAGTTTCTTTCACTGTGCAAGTCCTTGTTTCAAGGGACAGAGAAGGACACCTGAAGGTAGCCCTTATTGCTTTTTTCCCATCTCCCTGCAGGCCATCTATTAGAATGTCTGGAAGGCAAACAAGGAGAGGCAGACAGTCAGGAGGCAATAAAAGAGGGCAAGCAGGCTCTGTGTCTGGGGGCAACAGTGCTGGTCGTGGACGCGGTGCATTGTCATCAGCACATGGCCATGGGACACGCTTGTCCTTCTTTTCGGCAGCTGGACATGTTGAGCCACATCATGCCGAAGACTTGGTAGAGTGGATGACCAAGCCCTCCTCCTCCTCCTCCTCATCCTCTCTCACCCAGGCTCAGGGTACTGGAAAAGCAGCTGCCAAAGCGTCCTCTTCCCTGGTATCAATGTCAGACTCATCATCAGTCACTCCTTCCCTAGACCCACCATGTCCTCCTCCTGAGGAGTCCCCCGAACTGTTTCAGCACAGTGTTGGGTACATGCTCCAGGAGGATGCCCAGCGTTTCGAAGGGTCTGATGATGAAACCCAGCTAGAGGAAGGCAGTAGCGTGAGAGCAGACAGAGGGGATGCTCAAGAAGGACACCAATCTGGCAGTCATGTTCCAGCAGCTGCAGCATACTGCCAGATTGGCTCCAGTGATGAGGAGGGAGGTGATGATGAGGTCACTGACTCCACGTGGGTGCCTAATAGAAGAGAGGAGGAGGAGGAGGATGAGGAGGAGGTACATCTCCAACGAGGCAGGATGCCCTTTGGTGGCCAGCGTAAGGGCAGTACACCGACGGAATCACACCGCAGAGCTCCGCCTGTGCAGGGCGCTGCCTCTGCCCGTCATTCAAAAATTTCTTTGGTGTGGGCCTTTTTTGAGGCTAGTGCATCAGATCGCACAGCTGCTGTTTGCAACATATGTCTCAAGCGTATATCGCGTGGCCAAAACATCAGCCGCTTGGGTACCACATGCCTGACCAGACATATGTTGACCTGCCATGCAGCTCGTTGGCAAGCCTACCTCATAGACCCACACCAAAGAACAAAGCGGACCTCTCCTTGCACCGCATCAGCTGGGATCTCCAACCCCACTATAACTTCAGTCCTCTCTGAAACATGCACTGAGA
Source organism: Rana muscosa (assembly GCA_029206835.1). Lineage (NCBI taxonomy): Eukaryota > Metazoa > Chordata > Amphibia > Anura > Ranidae > Rana > Rana muscosa. The sequence goes on from CM055117.1 coordinate 12,157,901, forward strand.
GGAATGAAGGTGTAGAATTAGGTGTGTCACAGCCAAGTACTTGCGGCCACTCTGCTAGCAGTACACCGACGTCCGATTCTAGCAGGCAAATTTCCCTGCCCCAGCTGCTGGACCGTCGAAAGAAGTTCACTCCCAGCCATCCACATGCCCAGCGGTTGAATGCTAGCTTGGCTAAATTGCTAGCACTTCAACTGCTGCCTTTTCAGTTGGTAGACTCGGCCCCCTTCCGTGAGTTTGTGCAATGTGCGGTTCCTCAGTGGCAGGTTCCCAAACGCCACTTTTTCTCACGGAAGGCTATTCCGGCTCTCTACCGGCATGTGGAAGGCAATGTCTTGGCCTCGCTGGACAGGGCGGTCAGCGGTAAGGTGCATATTACCGCTGACTCATGGTCCAGCAGGTATGGACAGGGACGTTACCTTTCTTTCACGGCCCATTGGGTCACTCTTTTGGCAGCTGGGAAGGATGCAGGACAAGGTGCAGTAGTGTTGGAGGTTGTCCCACCGCCACGCCTCCAAAATGCTACTACTGGTTGTGACACACCTCTCTCCTCCACCCCCTCCTCTTCTTCTTCCTCCATGGCCTCTTCCTGTGGTTTGTCCTATGAACCAGCGGTGCTCCGTAGCCGTTCACGGGGCTACGCAAGTACGCAGGCAAAAAGATGCCATGCCGTGCTTGCGCTGGTGTGTTTGGGGGACAGAAGCCACACTGGGGCAGAGGTCCTGTCTGCTCTGCAGGGCCAGGCCGAGAGGTGGTTGACGCCACGCCAGCTTAAGCCAGGAATGGTGGTTTGCGACAATGGCACCAACCTCCTCTCCGCCCTCCGACAGGGACAACTGACCCATGTGCCCTGTGTGGCTCACGTCCTTAACCTGGTGGTGCAGCGGTTCTTGGGCAGGTACCCGGGCTTACAGGATGTCCTGAGGCAGGCCAGGAAAGTCTGTGTGCATTTCCGCAGATCTTATAATGCCAGTGCTCGCCTGGCTGAGCTGCAAAAGGAGTTGAACCTGCCCAAGAACCGCCTTATATGTGACATGCCCACCAGGTGGAACTCAACGTTGGCCATGCTGCAGCGGCTGCACACGCAGCAGAGGGCCATCAATGAGTACCTGTGCGACTACGGCACCAGGACAGGGTCAGGGGAGCTTGGTTTTTTTTCTCCACGCCAGTGGGGCATGATCAGGGATGCATGCACTGTGCTGGCACCATTTGAGGAGGCCACGAGGATGGTGAGCAGTGACAGTGCATGCATCAGTGACACTGTACCTCTTGTCCACCTGTTGGAGCACACGCTGCGTGGAATAATGGACAGGGCACTTGAGGCAGAACAGAGGCAGGAAGAGGAGGACTTCCTTGCCTCTCAAGGCCCCCTTTACCCAGACAGTGTTCCTTCTGTCCCACCCATCGCACAGGAAGAGGAGGAGGAGGAGGAGGAGGAGGAGGAGGAGGATTGTGTCAGCATGGAGGTGGAGGCTGGCACTCAGCATCATCAGCAGCAGTCTTTTAGGGATGATTTACAGTCCCAAGAAACCAGTGGACTTGTACGTGGCTGGGAGGAGGTGGCTGCGGATCATGTCGTCCTTAGTGACCCAGAGGACTCCGGAGCGAATGCCTCAGCAAACCTACGCTGCATGGCCTCCCTGATCCTGCAAAGTCTGCGGAAGGATCCTCGTATTCTTCGGATCAAGGAGAGGGACCATTACTGGCTGGCCACTCTCCTTGATCCACGGTACAAGGGTAAGGTTGCGGACCTTATGTTACCGTCGCAGAGGGAGCAGAGGATGAGACAACTCCGGGAGGCCTTGCAGAAAGGTCTGTGCAACGCGTTCCCAGAGACTGGGAGGTTACAAACTCCTGGTCCTGGACAACGAGTTGCTGAGGCTTCGGCCAGTCAAAGAAGGAGCGGTGGGGAAGGTGGCCGTCTGACCGATGCGTTCAGACAATTCTTTAGTCCGCAGCCCCAAAGTATGATCGGTTCCAGCAACCATCGCCAGCGTCTGATAAACATGGTGCAGGAATATCTAGGGGCAAGGTCAGACTTGGACACCTTCCCCACCGAAAATCCTCTGGCTTACTGGGTCTTGAGGATGGATCACTGGCCAGAGCTTGCACAGTATGCAATTGAGCTACTGGCCTGTCCTGCATCCAGCGTTCTTTCGGAACGCACATTCAGTGCTGCTGGAGGATTTGTCACGGATCACAGGGTGCGCCTGTCCACCGACTCGGTTGATCGACTGACTTTCATCAAGATGAACCAGTCTTGGATCACCACCAGCTACCACACACCTGATGCTGATATAACAGACTAATTGATTTTAACATGTCACATCCCTTCAAGACTGATGCTGATGCTGAGTGCCTGTGCTGTTATGTTGACTGGCTATCCTCCTCCTCCGAGTCCTCAATGATACGATTGATGATGATAGCTTGGAAGATCATTTTTGTTTATGGGTGCCGCCACCAGTGGCTAAGGCCCAATTTTTCAGCCCCTGTTTTACAGGGGCGTGTAATTACAATTTTTTTAGCAATAATTTGCCATAGGGCTCATTGCTGTGCTCCAAGTACAGTATCTGTGAGGGGTTGGAGTGTTGTGGCACCAGTGCCTAAGGCCCAATTTTTCAGCCCCTGTTTAACAGGGGCGTGTCATTACAATTTTTGAAGCAATACTTTGCAACAGGGCTCATTGCTGTGCTCCAAGTACAGTATCTGTGAGGGGTTGTAGTGTTGTGCCACCAGTGCCTAAGGCCCAATTTTTCAGCCCCTGTTCAACAGGGGCATGCAATTACAATTCTTGATCTAATAATTCACAGCAGGGTCCATTGCTGCACCCACCAAGAGTAACTCTGAGGGCTTACAGTCTTGTGGCAACGCCACCACCACCACCACCACGAAAGGCCCAATTTTTCAGCCCCTGTTCAAAAGGGGCATGTAATTACAATTCTTGATCTAATAATTCACAGCAGGGCCCATTGCTGCACCCACCAAGAGTAACTGTCAGGGCTTACAGTGTTGTGGCACCAGCACCACCATCAAAGCCCCAATTTTTACTACCACTGTTCAACAATTATATGTAATTAAAATTCCTGATATAATAGTTGACAGCAGGGCGTTCCAGCACCAACCAAGAGTAACTGAGTGCTTACAGTGTTGTGCCAACACCAACAACTAAGGGGCCTATTTCTGCAGAGTATATACGGCAGGTCCCTACTTTCAAACATCCAACTTACAAACGACTCCTACTTGCAAACGAAAGAAGACAACAGGAAGTGAGAGGAAATCTACCCCTAGAAAGGAAAATTCTCTCCTGTAAGAATAAATATGGGAGAAAGGGGTCTCATCTGTACTGATGCTTTATCAGCAATCCTTGTTTCAAGAAAAACACCACATTTCAAAAACAGTTGACATTGGGACGGAAAGTGAGGTGAAATGTTCTGAACAGGGGCACAGACAGCAAAACAAATGTTACAGGGGTGATAACCCTTACCTATGTTTTCCAAAAAGTTTAAAAATAGATTTTTGGGCTGGAGCTACACTTCAACAATGTACCTGTTCAAAATTACAAACAGATTCTACATAAGAACAAACCTACAGTCCCTGTCTTGTATGCACCGCCTGTATACGGCTGTTCAGAGTATATAGGGCCTTTTTTTATTTATGTGCGGGGTTCCCCTTAATATCCATACAAGACCCAAAGGGGCTGGTAATGGGCTGGGGTAGGGGGGGGGGGGTCATGGGGTAGCTATGCCATTTTTCTTAAAGAATTTCATCCATATTACCGGGACCAGACATTACATTAAAGCCGCAAGCAGTTTTAAATGGCTTTTTTTTTCTTTAGAAGTGTCATTTTGTGCAGGGACAGTTCTAAACACGGGAAACACGTGGCACTTCACAGGCATACTTTAGACACCCCCCAGGTACGATATTTAAAGGAATATTTGACTTTTTTTTTTTCACTTTATGCATCATTAAAATGACTGCTCCCGAAAAACGACCGTTTTTAAAACTTCTTTTTGCATTGATACATGTCCCCTGGTGCAGAACCCGGGTTCCCAAACCCTATTTATGACAATAACATGCATAATAGTTGTTATAATTAGCACTTTAGAATTCGAACGTTCGCATCCATTGTATTTAATAGGGTTCTAATGTTCGTTCGAACTTTCGGTCCGTTCGCGGGTTCTGGTGCGAACCGAACCCGGGGGTGTTCGGCTCATCACTACTCCACATCTATAGGATACAAAGAATCTCCCCATTGATCAGAGAATACATTGTATCTCCACATCTATAGGATAAAAAGAATCTCCCCATTGATCAGAGGTTACATTGTATCTCCACATCTATAGGATACAAAGAATCTCCCCATTGATCAGAGGATACATTGTATCTCCACATCTATAGGATACAAAGAATCTCCCCATTGATCAGAGGATACATTGTATCTCCACATCTATAGGATACAAAGAATCTCCCCATTGATCAGAGGATACATTGTATCTCCACATCTATAGGATACAAAGAATATCCCCATTGATCAGAGGATACATTGTATCTCTCCACATCTATAGGATACAAAGAATCTCCCCATTGATCAGAGGATACATTGTATCTCCACATCTATAGGATACAAAGAATATCCCCATTGATCAGAGGATACATTGTATCTCCACATCTATAGGATACAAAGAATCTCCCCATTGATCAGAGGATACATTGTATCTCCACATCTATAGGATACAAAGAATCTCCCCATTGATCAGAGGATACATTGTATCTCCACATCTATAGGATACAAAGAATCCCCCCATTGATCAGAGGATACATTGTATCTGCACATCTATAGGATACAAAGAATCTCCCCATTAATCGGAGGATACATTGTATCTCCACATCTATAGGATACAAAGAATCTCCCCATTGATCGGAGGATATATTGTATCTCCACATCTATAGGATAAAAAGAATCTCCCCATTGATCAGAGGATACATTGTATCTCCACATCTATAGGATACAAAGAATCTCCCCATTGATCAGAGGCTACATTGTATCTCCACATCTATAGGATACAAAGAATCTCCCCATTCATCAGAGGATACATTGTATCTGCACATCTATAGGATACAAAGAATCTCCCCATTAATCGGAGGATACATTGTATCTCCACATCTATAGGATACAAAGAATCTCCCCATTGATCAGAGGATACATTGTATCTCCACATCTATAGGATACAAAGAATCTCCCCATTGATCAGAGGATACATTGTATCTCCACATCTATAGGATACAAAGAATCTCCCCATTGATCAGAGGATACATTGTATCTCCACATCTATAGGATACAAAGAATCCCCCCATTGATCAGAGGATACATTGTATCTGCACATCTATAGGATACAAAGAATCTCCCCATTAATCGGAGGATACATTGTATCTCCACATCTATAGGATACAAAGAATCTCCCCATTGATCAGAGGATACATTGTATCTGCACATCTATAGGATACAAAGAATCTCCCCATTAATCGGAGGATACATTGTATCTCCACATCTATAGGATACAAAGAATCTCCCCATTGATCAGAGGATACATTGTATCTCCACATCTATAGGATACAAAGAATCTCCCCATTAATCGGAGGATACATTGTATCTCCACATCTATAGGATACAAAGAATCTCCCCATTGATCAGAGGATACATTGTATCTCCACATCTATAAGATACAAAGAATCTCCCCATTGATCAGAGAATACATTGTATCTCCACATCTATAGGATACAAAGAATCTCCCCATTGATCAGAGGATACATTGTATCTCCACATCTATAGGATACAAAGAATCTCCCCATTGATCAGAGGCTACATTGTATCTCCACATCTATAGGATACAAAGAATCTCCCCATTCATCAGAGGACACATTGTATCTGCACATCTATAGGATACAAAGAATCTCCCCATTAATCGGAGGATACATTGTATCTCCACATCTATAGGATACAAAGAATCTCCCCATTGATCAGAGGATACATTGTATCTCCACATCTATAGGATACAAAGAATCCCCCCATTGATCAGAGGATACATTGTATCTCCACATCTATAGGATACAAAGAATCTCCCCATTGATCAGAGGATACATTGTATCTCCACATCTATAGGATACAAAGAATCTCCCCATTGATCAGAGGATACATTGCATCTCTCCACATCTATAGGATACAAAGAATCTCCCCATTGATCAGAGGATACATTGTATCTCCACATCTATAGGATACAAAGAATCTCCCCATTGATCAGAGGATACATTGTATCTCCACATCTATAGGATACAAAGAATCCCCCCATTGATCAGAGGATACATTGTATCTCCACATCTATAGGATACAAAGAATCTCCCCATTGATCAGAGGATACATTGTATCTCCACATCTATAGGATACAAAGAATCTCCCCATTGATCAGAGGATACATTGTATCTCTCCACATCTATAGGATACAAAGAATCTCCCCATTGATCAGAGGATACATTGTATCTGCACATCTATAGGATACAAAGAATCTCCCCATTAATCGGAGGATACATTGTATCTCCACATCTATAGGATACAAAGAATCTTCCCATTGATCAGAGGATACATTGTATCTCCACATCTATAGGATACAAAGAATCTCCCCATTGATCAGAGGCTACATTGTATCTCCACATCTATAGGATACAAAGAATCTCCCCATTCATCAGAGGATACATTGTATCTGCACATCTATAGGATACAATGAATCTCCCCATTAATCTGAGGATACATTGTATCTCCACATCTATAAGATACAAAGAATCTCCCCATTGATCAGAGGATACATTGCATCTCCACATCTATAGGATACAAAGAATCTCCCCATTGATCAGAGGATACATTGTATCTCCACATCTATAGGATACAAAGAATCTCCCCATTGATCAGAGGCTACATTGTATCTCCACATCTATAGGATACAAAGAATCTCCCCATTCATCAGAGGATACATTGTATCTCCACATCTATAGGATACAAAGAATCTCCCCATTCATCAGAGGACACATTGTATCTGCACATCTATAGGATACAAAGAATCTCCCCATTAATCGGAGGATACATTGTATCTCCACATCTATAGGATACAAAGAATCTCCCCATTGATCAGAGGATACATTGTATCTCCACATCTATAGGATACAAAGAATCCCCCCATTGATCAGAGGATACATTGTATCTCCACATCAATAGGATACAAAGAATCTCCCCTTTGATTAGAGGATACATTGTATCTCCACATCTATAGGATACAAAGAATCTCCCCATTGATCAGAGGATACATTGTATCTCCACATCTATAGGATACAAAGAATCTCCCCATTGATCAGAGGATACATTGTATCTCCACATCTATAGGATACAAAGAATCTCCCCATTGATCAGAGGATACATTGTATCTCTCCACATCTATAGGATACAAAGAATCTCCCCATTGATCAGAGGATACATTGTATCTGCACATCTATAGGATACAAAGAATCTCCCCATTAATCGGAGGATACATTGTATCTCCACATCTATAGGATACAAAGAATCTTCCCATTGATCAGAGGATACATTGTATCTCCACATCTATAGGATACAAAGAATCTCCCCATTGATCAGAGGCTACATTGTATCTCCACATCTATAGGATACAAAGAATCTCCCCATTCATCAGAGGATACATTGTATCTGCACATCTATAGGATACAATGAATCTCCCCATTAATCTGAGGATACATTGTATCTCCACATCTATAGGATACAAAGAATCTCCCCATTGATCAGAGGCTACATTGTATCTCCGCATCTATAGGATACAAAGAATCTCCCCATTCATGAGAGGATACATTGTATCTGCACATCTATAGGATACAAAGAATCTCCCCATTGATCAGAGGATACATTGTATCTCCGCATCTATAGGATACAAAGAATCTCCCCATTGATCAGAGGATACATTGTAACTCCACATCTATAGGATACAAAGAATCTCCCCATTGATCAGAGGATACATTGTATCTCCACATCTATAGGATACAAAGAATCTCCCCATTGATCAGAGGCTACATTGTATCTCCACATCTATAGGATACAAAGAATCTCCCCATTGATCAGAGGATACATTGTGTCTCCACATCTATAATACACAAAGAATCTCCCCATTGATCAGAGGTTACATTGTATCTCCACATCTATAGGATATAAAGAATCTCCCCATTGATCAGAGGTTACATTGTATCTCCACATCTATAGGATACAAAGAATCTCCCCATTGATCAGAGGATACATTGTATCTCCACATCTATAGGATACAAAGAATCTCCCCATTGATCGGAGGATACATTGTATCTCCACATCTATAGGTACAAAGAATCTCCCCATTGATCAGAGGATACATTGTATCTCCACATCTATAGGTACAAAGAATCTCCCCATTGATCGGAGGATACATTGTATCTCCACATCTATAGGATACAAAGAATCTCCCCATTGATCAGAGGATACATTGTATCTCCACATCTATAGGATACAAAGAATCTCCCCATTGATCAGAGGATACATTGTATCTCCACATCTAGAGGTACAAAGAATCTCCCCATTGATCGGAGGATACATTGTATCTCCACATCTATAGGATACAAAGAATCTCCCCATTGATCGGAGGATACATTGTATCTGCACATCTATAGGATACAAAGAATCTCCCCATTGATCAGAGGATACATTGTATCTCCACATCTATAGGATACAAAGAATCTCCACATTGATCGGAGGATACATTGTATCTCCACATCTATAGGATACAAAGAATCTCCCCATTGATCGGAGGATACATTGTATCTGCACATCTATAGGATACAAAGAATCTCCCCATTGATCAGAGGATACATTGTATCTCCACATCTATAGGATACAGAGAATCTCCCCATTGATCGGAGAATACATTGTATCTCCACTAGGGATGAGCTTCGTGTTCGAGTCGAACATACGTTCGACTCGAACATCGGCTGTTCGATCGTTCGACGAAGATCGAACGATTTGGGCCGTTCGCGCCAAATTCGAGTGACGCGAACGGCCCACAATGCACTACGCCATCGCAGTGTCATCCAGGCGCTGTGATTGGCCAAGCATGCACTGTGACCCCGCATGCTTGGCCAATCACAGCGCCAGCAGCGAGGAGAGCAATGATTGGCCACAGGCAGGATGCCTGTGGCCAATTATTGCTGAGGGGGTTTAGTACACGCCCCACACTATAAAAGGCCGCCAGCGCGGCGGCCTTGTGTAGTGTGTTCCGGAACAGGGAAAGAGAAGCATAGGCAGGGACAGTGTCATTTTTTTTCCTTTACTAATCCTGGATTCCTTGTGTTTAGGGACAAATAAGGATAGGTAGGGAGAGTGTCAGTGTGTTATTCTGTGCTAAACCTTGTTTGTAGGGACAGAGAGGTACAGTGAGGGAAAGTGTTAGTGTGCTATTCTGTTCTAAACCAATCTTGCTGAACCATATTTGAAATCCTTGAGTTTAGGGACTGAGAGGTACAGTGAGGGAAAGTGTCAGTGTGCTATTCTGTGCTAAATCTTGTTTGTAGGGACAGAGTAGGACAGTGAGTGAAACTGACAGTGTGCTATTCTGTTCTAAACCAATCTTGCTGAACCATATTTGAAATCCTTGAGTTTAGGGACAGAGAGGTACAGTGAGGGAAAGTGTCAGTGTGCTATTCTGTTCTAAACCAATCTTGCTGAACCATATTTGAAATCCTTGAGTTTAGGGACAGAGAAGGACACTCGTGGAAACTATCAGTGTGCTATTCTGTGCTAAATCTTGTTTGTAGGGACAGAGTATGACAGTGAGTGAAACTGACAGTGTGCTATTCTGTTCTAAACCAATCTTGCTGAACCATATTTTCAATCCTTGAGTTTAGGGACAGAGAGGTACAGTGAGGGAAAGTGTCAGTGTGCTATTCTGTGCTAAATCTTGTTTGTAGGGACAGAGAGGTACAGTGAGGGAAAGTGTCAGTGTGCTATTCTGTGCTAAATCTTGTTTGTAGGGACAGAGTAGGACAGCGAGTGAAACTGACAGTGTGCTATTCTGTTCTAAACCAATCTTGCTGAACCATATTTGAAATCCTTGAGTTTAGGGACAGAGAGGTACAGTGAGGGAAAGTGTCATTGTGCTATTCTGTTCTAAATCAATCTTGCTGAACCATATTTGAAATCCTTGAGTTTAGGGACAGAGAAGGACACTCGTGGAAACTATCAGTGTGCTATTCTGTGCTAAATCTTGTTTGTAGGGACAGAGAGGTACAGTGAGTGAAACTGACAGTGTGCTATTCTGTTCTAAACCAATCTTGCTGAACCATATTTGAAATCCTTGAGTTTAGGGACAGAGAAGGACACTCGTTGAAACTATCAGTGTGCTATTCTGTGCTAAATCTTGTTTGTAGGGACAGAGAGGTACAGTGAGTGAAACTGACAGTGTGCTATTCTGTTCTAAACCAATCTTGCTGAACCATATTTGAAATCCTTGAGTTTAGGGACAGAGAGGTACAGTGAGGGAAAGTGTCAGTGTGCTATTCTGTTCTAAACCAATCTTGCTGAACCATATTTGAAATCCTTGAGTTTAGGGACAGAGAGGTACAGTGAGGGAAAGTGTCAGTGTGCTATTCTGTTCTAAACCAAACTTGCTGAACCATATTTGAAATCCTTGAGTTTAGGGACAGAGAAGGACACTCGTGGAAACTATCAGTGTGCTATTCTGTGCTAAATCTTGTTTGTAGGGACAGAGTAGGACAGTGAGGGAAAGTGTCAGTGTGCTATTCTGTTCTAAACCAATCTTGCTGAACCATATTTGAAATTCTTGAGTTTAGGGACAGAGAGGTACAGTGAGGGAAAGTGTCAGTGTGCTATTCTGTTCTAAACCAATCTTGCTGAACCATATTTGAAATCCTTGAGTTTAGGGACAGAGAAGGACACTTGTGGAAACTATCAGTGTGCTATTCTGTGCTAAATCTTGTTTGTAGGGACAGAGAGGTACAGTGAGTGAAACTGACAGTGTGCTATTCTGTTCTAAACCAATCTTGCTGAACCATATTTGAAATCCTTGAGTTTAGGGACAGAGAGGTACAGTGAGGGAAAGTGTCAGTGTGCTATTCTGTTCTAAACCAATCTTGCTGAACCATATTTGAAATCCTTGAGTTTAGGGACAGAGAAGGACACTCGTGGAAACTATCAGTGTGCTATTCTGTGCTAAATCTTGTTTGTAGGGGCAGAGAGGTACAGTGAGTGAAACTGACAGTGTGCTATTCTGTTCTAAACCAATCTTGCTGAACCATATTTGAAATCCTTGAGTTTAGGGACAGAGAGGTACAGTGAGGGAAAGTGTCAGTGTGCTATTCTGTTCTAAACCAATCTTGCTGAACCATATTTGAAATCCTTGAGTTTAGGGACAGAGAGGTACAGTGAGGGAAAGTGTCAGTGTGCTATTCTGTTCTAAACCAATCTTGCTGAACCATAGTTGAAATCCTTGAGTTTAGGGACAGAGAAGGACACTCGTGGAAACTATCAGTGTGCTATTCTGTGCTAAATCTTGTTTGTAGGGACAGAGTAGGACAGTGAGGGAAAGTGTCAGTGTGCTATTCTGTTCTAAACCAATCTTGCTGAACCATATTTGAAATCCTTGAGTTTAGGGACAGAGAGGTACAGTGAGGGAAATTGTCAGTGTGCTATTCTGTTCTAAACCAATCTTGCTGAACCATATTTGAAATCCTTGAGTTTAGGGACAGAGAAGGACACTCGTGGAAACTATCAGTGTTCTATTCTGTGCTAAATCTTGTTTGTAGGGACAGAGAGGTACAGTGAGTGAAACTGACAGTGTGCTATTCTGTTCTAAACCAATCTTGCTGAAACATATTCGAAATCCTTGAGTTTAGGGACAGAGAGGTACAGTGAGTGAAACTGACAGTGTGCTTGTGACGGACCTGGCCGGGACAGAGGCTTTTGGAGGGGACTGGGTGCGGGCCTCCTGCCTTGCGACCGTGGGCCCTGGCATTTGGGGGAACGGTGCTCTTTGTGAGCTGTATGCCTGGGGACCCTTGAGGGGGTGTTACTTTGGATTCAGGTCCATGTCCCCCCAAGACACACAGACTCTGGGGACCCTGTATATGCCATATTAGAGTGACTAAGTCATACTGTTGGGACGTTCACACCTTCACACTAAGGATATGCGAATACAATCACCTCCAGCCATCTGTCTGTCCTCGGTGCTATTTTGACCCTGCTAAATGTGTGATGTTTACACTTAGGATAATGTATATTGTATAGCAGGTGAGACAGGTAGGAGCCGGGATGTCTACCCTGAACGGTCATATCTATGAGTCACCTTGGCTGGCTAAAGGATTTAGTTAATTAGCTCATGTTAATTATGTTTTTGGTTACCCCCTCTGTTACTGTATATAAGACTTGATTTTTGGTTCTAATAAAGTCTCTCTTGGTTGAACTTACATACAGCCTGCCTTGTGCTTGTTCTGACCGACCACAAATGGATTCGAATGGCACATAGCTGTAGTTGGAATCCTGGAGCACCGGATGATCCAATAGAGCAGAGGAGTGTCGGGAGAGTGGAGCCGAGCGAGCAAAGGGGCTCGTTACATTGGTGGCAGCAGTGGGATTTGCTCTCCAGTTACTGGGACACTCCAAACCACCACAGTGAATGACCAGCTATGCAGCCTGCAGGAAAGTCACGCTGAAAGACCTACTTGAGAGCCGAGATGGACCAGAAGAATTGATGCAGGACCCCGGTCAGTTGAAGATTTGTTTCAGCAACGAGTGCGGCAGCGGTTGGCATTATATGGGGCTAACCCATCAGAGACCGCCATACAGGAAGCCATTAAAGACATCCAGCTGCAGGATGCCCGACAAGAGAGAGAACGAGAGCGACAAGAGAGAGAACGAGAACGACAAAAGAGAGAACTAGAGCGGCAACATGAGTGGAGAATGGCGCAAATACGGCAAACGGGGACAACGCCTAAAGAACCAGCCGCCATGGAAGAGGAATTCGGAAGGAGGTTGCGAGAGATGCAGGGAGGAGAAGCAGGCCATCTCCCCCCCCAACAGTTAACCAGAGCAGATGGTGTGGAGTCCCCAGCAGAAGTGCTGGCAACAGGGCAGAGTGATACCCATCTCTGCCCAGCACCGGAAACCACTGTGGAGTTTCAGGGAGCCGAGGCAGTTGGCCCCTCTCCCCAGCAACAAGCTGAGGCAGTAAAGCTTTTACTCCCAGCTGAATCACTGGCAGCAGGGCAGAATGCTACTGGCATCGGCACACAATGGCCACAGGAGCGGATATCGTGGATGGGACTGCGGTCTCCACTCACAGCAACCCAGCAGAAGAGCTGGCAACAGAGCAGAGTGCCACGGGCCTCTGCTCTCAACTAACAGAAGAGGGAGGTCCTGTGGTACTGGATGGGACCTCAGTCCTCACTGACACAACCCCAGAAAATGGTGTGACACTGAGACAGGAGGATGTCAGCCTTGCTTTGCAAGCACTGGGAGATTTTCACCTACCACAAGTGGATGGGACTTCAGTCTCCACTTGTATACCCCAGGGAGGCCGGGCAGTCGACCCAGATCCCCAACAGCATGATGGACTGAGCCCAGTCACCCTGTCTTCTCTCCAGCGGCAGAAAGGACTCCAGGGAGAAGGGCCAGTCCAGGCCTCTCCCCAGCGGCGGGTATGTTCTCTGAGAGAGGCAGAGGTTGGCTGGGTAAGTAATGCTCTGTTTGGAGCAATTTATTTGGGGTACTGTGTGGATACCGGCATTGGGGGAATAGAACTATGGACTAACTTCGGAGTCAACCCGTTTGGGGTCTCCTCCTATGTTAGTTTCCTGCCGAAAGGGGAGATGTGTGACGGACCTGGCCGGGACAGAGGCTTTTGGAGGGGACTGGGTGCGGGCCTCCTGCCTTGCGACCGTGGGCCCTGGCATTTGGGGGAACGGAGCTCTTTGTGAGCTGTATGCCTGGGGACCCTTGAGGGGGTGTTACTTTGGATTCAGGTCCATGTCCCCCCAAGACACACAGACTCTGGGGACCCTGTATATGCCATATTAGAGTGACTAAGTCATACTGTTGGGACGTTCACACCTTCACACTAAGGATATGCGAATACAATCACCTCCAGCCATCTGTCTGTCCTCGGTGCTATTTTGACCCTGCTAAAATGTGTGATGTTTACACTTAGGATAATGTGTATTGTATAGCAGGTGCCGGGATGTCTACCCTGAAAGGTCACATCTAGGAGTCACCTTGGCTGTCTAAAGGATTTAGTTAATTAGCTCATGTTAAATTATGTTCTGGTTACTCCCTCTGTTACTGTATATAAGACTTGATTTTGGTGCTAATAAAGTCTCTCTTGTTGGAACTTACATACAGCCTGCCTGGTGTTTGTTCTGACCGATCACAAATGGATTCGAATGGCACATAGCTGTAGTTTGAATCCTGGAGCACTGGATGATCCAATAGAGCAGAGGAGTGTCGGGAGAGTGGAGCCGAGCGAGCAAAGGGGCTCGTTACAGTGCTATTCTGTTCTAAACCAATCTTGCTGAACCATATTTGAAATCCTTGAGTTTAGGGACAGAGAGGTACAGTGAGGGAAAGTGTCAGTGTGCTATTCTGTGCTAAATCTTGTTTGTAGGGACAGAGTAGGACAGTGAGTGAAACTGACAGTGTGCTATTCTGTTCTAAACCAATCTTGCTGAACCATATTTGAAATCCTTGAGTTTAGGGACAGAGAAGGACACTCGTGGAAACTATCAGTGTGCTATTCTGTGCTAAATCTTGTTTGTAGGGACAGAGAGGTACAGTGAGTGAAACTGACAGTGTGCTATTCTGTTCTAAACCAATCTTGCTGAACCATATTTGAAATCCTTGAGTTTAGGGACATAGAGGTACAGTGAGGGAAAGTGTCAGTGTGCTATTCTGTTCTAAACCAATCTTGCTGAACCATATTTGAAATCCTTGAGTTTAGGGACAGAGAAGGACACTCGTGGAAACTATCAGTGTGCTATTCTGTGCTAAATCTTGTTTGTAGGGACAGAGAGGTACAGTGAGTGAAACTGACAGTGTGCTATTCTGTTCTAAACCAATCTTGCTGAACCATATTTGAAATCCTTGAGTTTAGGGACAGAGAGGTACAGTGAGGGAAAGTGTCAGTGTGCTATTCTGTTCTAAACCAATCTTGCTGAACCATATTTGAAATCCTTGAGTTTAGGGACAGAGAGGTACAGTGAGGGAAAGTGTCAGTGTGCTATTCTGTTCTAAACCAATCTTGCTGAACCATATTTGAAATCCTTGAGTTTAGGGACAGAGAAGGACACTCGTGGAAACTATCAGTGTGCTATTCTGTGCTAAATCTTGTTTGTAGGGACAGAGTAGGACAGTGAGGGAAAGTGTCAGTGTGCTATTCTGTTCTAAACCAATCTTGCTGAACCATATTTGAAATCCTTGAGTTTAGGGACAGAGAGGTACAGTGAGGGAAAATGTCAGTGTGCTATTCTGTTCTAAACCAATCTTGCTGAACCATATTTGAAATCCTTGAGTTTAGGGACAGAGAAGGACACTCGTGGAAACTATCAGTGTGCTATTCTGTGCTAAATCTTGTTTGTTGGGACAGAGAGGTACAGTGAGTGAAACTGACAGTGTGCTTGTGACGGACCTGGCCGGGACAGAGGCTTTTGGAGGGGACTGGGTGCGGGCCTCCTGCCTTGCGACCGTGGGCCCTGGCATTTGGGGGAACGGTGCTCTTTGTGAGCTGTATGCCTGGGGACCCTTGAGGGGGTGTTACTTTGGATTCAGGTCCATGTCCCCCCAAGACACACAGACTCTGGGGACCCTGTATATGCCATATTAGAGTGACTAAGTCATACTGTTGGGACGTTCACACCTTCACACTAAGGATATGCGAATACAATCACCTCCAGCCATCTGTCTGTCCTCTGTGCTATTTTGACCCTGCTAAATGTGTGATGTTTACACTTAGGATAATGTATATTGTATAGCAGGTGAGACAGGTAGGAGCCGGGATGTCTACCCTGAATGGTCATATCTATGAGTCACCTTGGCTGGCTAAAGGATTTAGTTAATTAGCTCATGTTAATTATGTTTTTGGTTACCCCCTCTGTTACTGTATATAAGACTTGATTTTTGGTTCTAATAAAGTCTCTCTTGGTTGAACTTACATACAGCCTGCCTGGTGTTTGTTCTGACCGACCACAAATGGATTCGAATGGAACATAGCTGTAGTTGGAATCCTGGAGCACCGGATGATCCAATAGAGCAGAGGAGTGTCGGAAGAGTGAAGCCGAGCGAGCAAGGGGGCTCGTTACATTGGTGGCAGCAGTGGGATTTGCTCTCCAGTTACTGGGACACTCCAAACCACCACAGTGAATGACCAGCTATGCAGCCTGCAGGAAAGTCACGCTGAAAGACCTACTTGAGAGCCGAGATGGACCAGAAGAAGGGTGATGCAGGACCCCGGTCAGTTGAAGATTTGTTTCAGCAACGAGTGCGGCAGCGGTTGGCATTATATGGGGCTAATCCATCAGAGACCACCATACAGGAAGCCATTAAAGACATCCAGCTGCAGGATGCCCGACAAGAGAGAGAACGAGAACGACAAAAGAGAGAACTAGAGCGGCAACATGAGTGGAGAATGGCGCAAATACGGCAAACGGGGACAACGCCTAAAGAACCAGCCGCCATGGAAGAGGAATTCGGAAGGAGGTTGCGAGAGATGCAGGGAGGAGAAGCAGGCCATCTCCCCCCCCCAACAGTTAACCAGAGCAGATGGTGTGGAGTCCCCAGCAGAAGTGCTGGCAACAGGGCAGAGTGATACCCATCTCTGCCCAGCACCGGAAACCACTGTGGAGTTTCAGGGAGCCGAGGCAGTTGGCCCCTCTCCCCAGCAACAAGCTGAGGCAGTAAAGCTTTTACTCCCAGCTGAATCACTGGCAGCAGGGCAGAATGCTACTGGCATCGGCACACAATGGCCACAGGAGCGGATATCGGTGGATGGGACTGCGGTCTCCACTCACAGCAACCCAGCAGAAGAGCTGGCAACAGAGCAGAGTGCCATGGGCCTCTGCTCTCAACTAACAGAAGAGGGAGGTCCTGTGGTACTGGATGGGACCTCAGTCCTCACTGACACAACCCCAGAAAATGGTGTGACACTGAGACAGGAGGATGTCAGCCTTGCTTTGCAAGCACTGGGAGATTTTCACCTACCACAAGTGGATGGGACTTCAGTCTCCACTTGTATACCCCAGGGAGGCCGGGCAGTCGACCCAGATCCCCAACAGCATGACGGACTGAGCCCAGTCACCCTGTCTTCTCTCCAGCGGCAGAAAGGACTCCAGGGAGAAGGGCCAGTCCAGGCCTCTCCCCAGCGGCGGGTATGTTCTCTGAGAGAGGCAGAGGTTGGCTGGGTAAGTAATGCTCTGTTTGGAGCAATTTATTTGGGGTACTGTGTGGATACCGGCATTGGGGGAATAGAACTATGGACTAACTTCGGAGTCAACCCGTTTGGGGTCTCCTCCTATGTTAGTTTCCTGCCGAAAGGGGAGATGTGTGACGGACCTGGCCGGGACAGAGGCTTTTGGAGGGGACTGGGTGCGGGCCTCCTGCCTTGCGACCGTGGGCCCTGGCATTTGGGGGAACGGTGCTCTTTGTGAGCTGTATGCCTGGGGACCCTTGAGGGGGTGTTACTTTGGATTCAGGTCCATGTCCCCGCAAGACACACAGACTCTGGGGACCCTGTATATGCCATATTAGAGTGACTAAGTCATACTGTTGGGACGTTCACACCTTCACACTAAGGATATGCGAATACAATCACCTCCAGCCATCTGTCTGTCCTCAGTGCTATTTTGACCCTGCTAAAATGTGTGATGTTTACACTTAGGATAATGTGTATTGTATAGCAGGTGCCGGGATGTCGACCCTGAAAGGTCACATCTAGGAGTCACCTTGGCTGTCTAAAGGATTTAGTTAATTAGCTCATGTTAAATTATGTTCTGGTTACTCCCTCTGTTACTGTATATAAGACTTGATTTTGGTGCTAATAAAGTCTCTCTTGTTGGAACTTACATACAGCCTGCCTGGTGTTTGTTCTGACCGATCACAAATGGATTCGAATGGCACATAGCTGTAGTTTGAATCCTGGAGCACTGGATGATCCAATAGAGCAGAGGAGTGTCGGGAGAGTGGAGCCGAGCGAGCAAAGGGGCTCGTTACAGTGCTATTCTGTTCTAAACCAATCTTGCTGAACCATATTTGAAATCCTTGAGTTTAGGGACAGAGAGGTACAGTGAGGGAAAGTGTCAGTGTGCTATTCTGTTCTAAATCAATCTTGCTGAACCATATTTGAAATCCTTGAGTTTAGGGACAGAGAAGGACACTCGTGGAAACTATCAGTGTGCTATTCTGTGCTAAATCTTGTTTGTAGGGACAGAGAGGTACAGTGAGTGAAACTGACAGTGTGCTATTCTGTTCTAAACCAATCTTGCTGAACCATATTTGAAATCCTTGAGTTTAGGGACAGAGAAGGACACTCGTGGAAACTATCAGTATGCTATTCTGTGCTAAATCTTGTTTGTAGGGACAGAGAGGTACAGTGAGTGAAACTGACAGTGTGCTATTCTGTTCTAAACCAATCTTGCTGAACCATATTTGAAATCCTTGAGTTTAGGGACAGAGAAGGACACTCGTGGAAACTATCAGTGTGCTATTCTGTGCTAAATCTTGTTTGTAGGGACAGAGAGGTACAGTGAGTGAAACTGACAGTGTGCTATTCTGTTCTAAACCAATCTTGCTGAACCATATTTGAAATCCTTGAGTTTAGGGACAGAGAAGGACACTCGTGGAAACTATCAGTGTGCTATTCTGTGCTAAATCTTGTTTGTAGGGACAGAGTAGGACAGTGAGTGAAACTGACAGTGTGCTATTCTGTTCTAAACCAATCTTGCTGAACCATATTTGAAATCCTTGAGTTTAGGGACAGAGAGGTACAGTGAGGGAAAGTGTCAGTGTGCTATTCTGTTCTAAACCAATCTTGCTGAACCATATTTGAAATCCTTGAGTTTAGGGACAGAGAGGTACAGTGAGGGAAAGTGTCAGTGTGCTATTCTGTTCTAAACCAATCTTGCTGAACCATATTTGAAATCCTTGAGTTTAGGGACAGAGAAGGACACTCGTGGAAACTATCAGTGTGCTATTCTGTGCTAAATCTTGTTTGTAGGGACAGAGTAGGACAGTGAGTGAAACTGACAGTGTGCTATTCTGTTCTAAACCAATCTTGCTGAAGCATATTTGAAATCCTTGAGTTTAGGGACAGAGAGGTACAGTGAGGGAAATTGTCAGTGTGCTATTCTGTTCTAAACCAATCTTGCTGAACCATATTTGAAATCCTTGAGTTTAGGGACAGAGAAGGACACTCGTGGAAACTATCAGTGTTCTATTCTGTGCTAAATCTTGTTTGTAGGGACAGAGAGGTACAGTGAGTGAAACTGACAGTGTGCTATTCTGTTCTAAACCAATCTTGCTGAAACATATTCGAAATCCTTGAGTTTAGGGACAGAGAGGTACAGTGAGGGAAAGTGTCAGTGTGCTATTCTGTTCTAAACCAAGCTTGCTGAACCATATTTGAAATCCTTGAGTTTAGGGACAGAGAGGTACAGTGAGGGAAACTGTCAGTGTGCTATTCTGTTCTAACCCAATCTTGCTGAACCATATTTGAAATCCTTGAGTTTAGGGACAGAGAGGTACAGTGAGGGAAATTGTCAGTGTGCTATTCTGTTCTAAACCAATCTTGCTGAACCATATTTGAAATCCTTGAGTTTAGGGACAGAGAAGGACACTCGTGGAAACTATCAGTGTTCTATTCTGTGCTAAATCTTGTTTGTAGGGACAGAGAGGTACAGTGAGTGAAACTGACAGTGTGCTATTCTGTTCTAAACCAATCTTGCTGAAACATATTCGAAATCCTTGAGTTTAGGGACAGAGAGGTACAGTGAGGGAAAGTGTCAGTGTGCTATTCTGTTCTAAACCAAGCTTGCTGAACCATATTTGAAATCCTTGAGTTTAGGGACAGAGAGGTACAGTGAGGGAAACTGTCAGTGTGCTATTCTGTTCTAACCCAATCTTGCTGAACCATATTTGAAATCCTTGAGTTTAGGGACAGAGAAGGACACTCGTGGAAACTATCAGTGTGCTATTCTGTGCTAAATCTTGTTTGTTGGGACAGAGAGGTACAGTGAGTGAAACTGACAGTGTGCTATTCTGTTCTAAACCAATCTTGCTGAACCATATTTGAAATCCTTGAATTTAGGGACAGAGAGGTACAGTGAGGGAAAGTGTCAGTGTGCTATTCTGTTCTAAACCAATCTTGCTGAACCATATTTGAAATCCTTGAGTTTAGGGACAGAGAGGTACAGTGAGGGAAAGTGTCAGTGTGCTATTCTGTTCTAAACCAATCTTGCTGAACCATATTTGAAATCCTTGAGTTTAGGGACAGAGAAGGACACTCGTGGAAACTATCAGTGTGCTATTCTGTGCTAAATCTTGTTCGTAGGGACAGAGTAGGACAGTGAGTGAAACTGACAGTGTGCTATTCTGTTCTAAACCAATCTTGCTGAACCATATTTGAAATCCTTGAGTTTAGGGACAGAGAAGGACACTCGTGGAAACTATCAGTGTGCTATTCTGTGCTAAATCTTGTTTGTTGGGACAGAGAGGTACAGTGAGTGAAACTGACAGTGTGCTATTCTGTTCTAAGCCAATCTTGCTGAACCATATTTGAAATCCTTGAGTTTAGGGACAGAGAGGTACAGTGAGGGAAAGTGTCAGTGTGCTATTCTGTTCTAAACCAATCTTGCTGAACCATATTTGAAATCCTTGAGTTTAGGGACAGAGAAGGACACTCGTGGAAACTATCAGTGTGCTATTCTGTGCTAAATCTTGTTTGTAGGGACAGAGTAGGACAGTGAGTGAAACTGACAGTGTGCTATTCTGTTCTAAACCAATCTTGCTGAACCATATTTGAAATCCTTGAGTTTAGGGACAGAGAAGGACACTCGTGGAAACTATCAGTGTGCTATTCTGTGCTAAATCTTGTTTGTAGGGACAGAGAAGGACAGTGAGGGAAACTGTCAGTTTACTATTCTGTGCTAAACCAATCTTGCTGAAGCATATTGCAAATCCTTGTGTTTAGGGACAGAGAAGAATAGGCAGGGGACAGTGTCAGTGTCATTGTTGCTAAGCCTCCTGCACAGTATACACCTGAAGGTAGCCCTTATTGCTGTTTTTCCCATCTCCCTGCAGGCCATCCATTAAAATGTCTGGAAGGCAAACAAGGAGAGGCAGACAGTCAGGAGGCAAAAAAAGAGGGCAAGCAGGCTCTGTGTCTGGGGGCAACAGTGCTGGTCGTGGACGCGGTGCATTGTCATCAGCACATGGCCATGGGACACGCTTGTCCTTCTTTTCGGCAGCTGGACATGTTGAGCCACATCATGCCGAAGACTTGGTAGAGTGGATGACCAAGCCCACCTCATCCTCCTCATCCTCTCTCACTCAGGCTCAGGGTACTGGCAAAGCAGCTGCCAAAGCGTCCTCTTCTCTGGTATCATTATCTTCATTAGTCAATCCTTCCCTAGACCCACCATGTCCTCCTCCTGAGGAGTCCCCCGAACTGTTTGAGCACAGTGTTGGGTACATGCTCCAGGAGGATGCCCAGCGTTTCGAAGGATCTGATGATGATACCCAGCTAGAGGAAGGCAGTAGCGTGAGAGCAGAGAGAGGGGATGCTCAAGAAGGACACCAATCTGGCAGTCATGCTCCAGCAGCTGCAGCATACTGCCAGATTGGCTCCAGTGATGAGGAGGGAGGGGATGATGAGGTCACTGACTCCACGTGGGTGCCTAATAGGAGAGAGGAGGAGGATGAGGAGGAGGCACATCTCCAACGAGGCAGGATGCTCTTGGTTGGCCAGCGTATGGGCAGCACACCGACGGAATCACACCGCAGAGCTCCGCCTGTGCAGGGCGCTGCCTCTGCCCGTCATTCAAAAAGTTATTTGGTGTGGGCCTTTTTTGAGGCGAGTGCATCAGATCGCACAGCTGCTGTTTGCAACATATGTCTCAAGCGTATATCGCGTGGCCAAAACATCAGCCGCTTGGGCACCACATGCTTGACCAGACATATGTTGACCTGCCATGCAGCTCGTTGGCAAGCCTACCTTAAAGACCCACACCAAAGAACAAAGCGGACCTCTCCTTGCACCGCATCAGCTGGGATCTCAAAACCCACTATACCTTCAGTCCTCTCTGAAACCTGCACTGAGAGGAATGAAGGTGTAGAATTAGGTGTGTCACAGCCCAGTACTTGCGGCCACTCTGCTAGCAGTACACCGACGTCCGATTCTAGCAGGCAAATTTCCCTGCCCCAGCTGCTGGACCGTCAAAAGAAGTTCACTCCCAGCTATCCACATGCCCAGCGGTTGAATGCTAGCTTGGCTAAATTGCTAGCGCTTCAACTGCTGCCTTTTCAGTTGGTAGACTCGGCCCCCTTCCGTGAGTTTGTGCAATGTGCGGTTCCTCAGTGGCAGGTTCCCAAACGCCACTTTTTCTCACGGAAGGCGATTCCGGCTCTCTACAGGCATGTGGAAGGCAATGTCTTGGCCTCGCTGGACAGGGCGGTCAGCGGTAAGGTGCATATTACCGCTGACTCATGGTCCAGCAGGCATGGACAGGGACGTTACCTTTCTTTCACGGCCCATTGGGTCACTCTTTTGGCAGCTGGGAAGGATGCAGGACAAGGTGCAGTAGTGTTGGAGGTTGTTCCACCGCCACGCCTCCAAAATGCTACTACTGGTTGTGACACACCTCTCTCCTCCACCCCCTCCTCTTCTTCTTCCTCATTGGCCTCTTCCTCTGGTTTGTCTTCGGAACCAGCGGTGCTCCGTAGGCGTTCAAGGGGCTACGCAAGTACGCAGGCAAAAAGATGCCATGCCGTGCTTGCGCTGGTGTGTTTGGGGGACAGAGCCACACTGGGGCAGAGGTCCTCTCTGCTCTGCAGGGGCCGGCCGAGAGGTGGTTGACGCCACGCCAGCTTAAGCCAGGAATGGTGGTTTGCGACAATGGCACCAACCTCCTCTCCGCCCTCCGACAGGGACAACTGACCCATGTGCCCTGTATGGCTCACGTCCTTAACCTGGTGGTGCAGCGGTTCTTGGGCAGGTACCCGGGCTTACAGGATGTCCTGAGGCAGGCCAGGAAAGTCTGTGTGCATTTCCGCAGATCTTATAATGCCAGTGCTCGCCTGGCTGAGCTGCAAAAGGAGTTGAACCTGCCCAAGAACCGCCTTATATGTGACATGCCCACCAGGTGGAACTCAACGTTGGCCATGCTGCAGCGGCTGCACACGCAGCAGAGGGCCATCAATGAGTACCTGTGCGACTACGGCACCAGGACAGGGTCAGGGGAGCTCGGGTTTTTTTCACCACGCCAGTGGGGCATGATCAGGGATGCATGCACTGTCCTGGCACCATTTGAGGAGGCCACGAACGAGGATGGTGAGCAGTGACAGTGCATGCATCAGTGACACTGTACCTCTTGTCCACCTGTTGGAGTACACGCTGCGTGGAATAATGGACAGGGCACTTGAGGCAGAACAGAGGCAGGAAGAGGAGGACTTCCTTGCCTCTCAAGGCCCCCTTTACCCAGACAGTGTTCCTTCTGTCCCACCCATCGCACAGGAAGAGGAGGAGGAGGAGGAGGAGGAGGAGGATTGTGTCAGCATGGAGGTGGAGGCTGGCACTCAGCATCATCAGCAGCAGTCTTTTAGGGATGATTTACAGTCCCAAGAAACCAGTGGACTTGTACGTGGCTGGGAGGAGGTGGCTGCGGATCACGTCGTCCTTAGTGACCCAGAGGACTCCGGACTGAATGCCTCAGCTAACCTACGCTGCATGGCCTCCCTGATCCTGCAAAGTCTGCGGAAGGATCCTCGTATTCTTTGGATCAAGGAGAGGGACCATTACTGGCTGGCCACTCTCCTTGATACACGGTACAAGGGTAAGGTTGCGGACCTTATGTTACCGTCGCAGAGGGAGCAGAGGATGAGACAACTCCGGGAGGCCTTGCAGAAAGGTCTGTGCAACGCGTTCCTAGAGACTGGGAGGTTACAAACTCCTGGTCCTGGACAACGAGTTGCTGAGGCTTCGGGCAGTCAAAGAAGGAGCGGTGGGGAAGGTGGCCGTCTGACCGATGCGTTCAGACAATTCTTTAGTCCGCAGCCCCAAAGTATGATTGGTTCCAGCAACCATCGCCAGCGTCTGATATACATGGTGCAGGAATACCTAGGGGCAAGGTCAGACTTGGACACCTTCCCCACTGAAAATCCTCTGGCTTACTGGGTCTTGAGGATGGCTCACTGGCCAGAGCTTGCACAGTATGCAATTGAGCTACTGGCCTGTCCTGCATCCAGCGTTCTTTCAGAACGCACATTCAGTGCTGCTGGAGGATTTGTCACGGATCACAGGGTGCGCCTGTCCACCGACTCGGTTGATCGACTGACTTTCATCAAGATGAACCAGTCTTGGATCACCACCAGCTACCACACACCTGATGCTGATATAACAGACTAATTGATTTTAAAATGTCACATCCCTTCAAGACTGATGCTGATGCTGAGTTCCTGTGCTGTTATGTTGACTAGCTATCCTCCTCCTCCTCCTCAATGATCCGATTAATGATGATAGCTTGGAAGATCATTTTGGTTTATGGGTGCCGCCACCAGTGGCTGAGGCCCAATTTTTCAGCCCCTGTTTAACAGGGGCGTGTAATTACAATTTTTGATGCAATACTTTGCAACAGGCCTCATTGCTGTGCTCCAAGTACAGTATCTGTGAGGGGTTGCAGTGTTGTGCCACCAGTGCCTAAGGCCCAATTTTTCAGCCCCTGTTCAACAGGGGCATGCAATTATAATTATTGATCTAATAATTCACAGCAGGGCCCATTGCTGCGCCCACCAAGAGTAACTGTCAGGCCTTACAGTGTTGTGGCACCAGCACCACCATCACCACCACCACCACCACCAAAGGCCCAATTTTTCAGCCCCTGTTCAACAGGGGCATGCAATTATAATTATTGATCTAATAATTCACAGCAGGGCCCATTGCTGCGCCCACCAAGAGTAACTGTCAGGCCTTACAGTGTTGTGGCACCAGCACCACCATCACCACCACCACCACCAACACCAAAGGCCCAATTTTTCAGCCCCTATTCAACAGGGGCATGCAATTATAATTATTGATCTAATAATTCACAGCAGGGCCCATTGCTGCACCCACCCAGAACAACTGTCAGGCCTTACAGTGTTGTGGCACCAGCACCACCATCAAAGGCCCAATTTTTACTACCACTGATCAACAATTATATGTTATTACAATTCCTGATATAATAGTTGACAGCAGGGCGTTCCAGCACCCACCAAGAATAACTGTGAGTGCTTTCAGTGTTGTGCCAACACCAACACCTAAGGGGCCAATTTCTGCAGAGTATATACGGCAGGTCCCTACTTTCAAACATTCAACTTACAAACGACTACTACTTGCAAACGGAAGAAGACAACAGGAAGTGAGAGGAAATCTACCCCTTGGAAGGAAAATTCTCTCCTGTAAGAATTAATATGGGAGAAAGGTGTCTCCTCTCTACTGATGCTTTATCACCAATCCTTGTTTCAATAAAAACACCACATTTCAAAAACAGTTGTCATTGGGACGCAAAGTGAGGTGAAATGTTCTGAACAGGGGCACAGACAGCAAAAAAAATGTGACAGGGGTGATAACCCTTCCCTATGTTTTCCAAAAAGCTTAAAAAAAGGAATTTGGCATGGAGCTACACTTAAACAATGTAGCTGTTCAAAATTACAAACAGATTCTACATAAGAACAAACCTACAGTCCCTGTCTTGTATGCACCGCCTGTATACGGCTGTTCAGAGTATATAGGGCCTTTTTTATTTTGTGTGCGGGGTTCCCCTTAATATCCATACAAGACCCAAAGGGGCTGGTAATGGGCTGGGGTAGGGGGAGGGGGAGGGGTTGATGGGGTAGCTATGCCATTTTTCTTAAAGATTTTCATCCATATTACCGGGACCAGACATTACATTAAAGCCGCAAGCAGTTTTAAATGGCTTTTTTTCCTTTAGAAATGTTATTTTGTGCAGGGACAGTTCTAAACACGGGAAACACGTGGCACTTCACAGGCATACTTTAGACACCCCCCAGGTACAATATTTAAAGGAATATTTGACTTATTTTTTTCACTTTATGCATCATTAAAATGACTGCTCCCGGAAAACGTCCGTTTTTAAAACTTCTTTTTGCATTGATACATGTCCCCTGGTGCACAACCCGGGTTCCCAAACTCTGTTTAGGACAATAACATGGATAATAGTCGTTATAATTAGCACTTTAGAATCCGAACATTCGCATCCATTGTATTTAATAGGGTTCTAATGTTCGTGCAAACTTTCGGTCCGTTCGCGGGTTCTGGTGCGAACCGAACCCGGGGGTGTTCGGCTCATCACTAATCTCCACATCTATAGGATACAAAGAATCTCCCCATTGATCAGAGGTTACATTGTATCTCCACATCTATAGGATATAAAGAATCTCCCCATTGATGAGAGGATACATTGTATCTCAACATCTATAGGATACAAAGAATCTCCCCATTGATCGGAGGATACATTGTATCTCCACATCTATAGGTACAAAGAATCTCCCCATTGATTAGAGGATACATTGTATCTCCACATCTATAGGTACAAAGAATCTCCCCATTGATCGGAGGATACATTGTATCTCCACATCTATAGGATACAAAGAATCTCCCCATTGATCAGAGGATACATTGTATCTCCACATCTATAGGATACAAAGAATCTCCCCGTTGATCGGAGGATACATTGTATCTCCATAAAACTAAAACAAGTGGTGCTGCTGCTATTATGTGTGAAAACCAAGCAATGAATATTTGATTACTGAGCATAAAAAAAAGAAGTCAATATCCTTTTGTGCCTCATAGATAATCCACCATTTTCATGATCCATAATAAAAGTTTATGTAAATATTGAATATTCTACTATTTCCATATTAAAGTTCATGTGAGTGATGATGACCGTCTCTTGTGTCATTGTATTTCCCTCCCCCCCCCCCCTTGTGTAAAATATATATGTCTGTGTCACTTCACTTATATCACCACTGTGCTCACAGAACTCTCACCTTCTTATTACTTGTAACATAGAATGTACTAATAATCCTCCAAATGTCTTGGTCCTCCTATGTCCTTTATCCACTAGGGAACCTCTGATCGGGGGTCCCCAACCCACGGGCCGCAGACCGGTGCCGGTCCCTGGCCTCTTTGCAGTCGGGCCGCGAAGGCTGCACAGTAAGAGGTGCGGCGAGTGACATCAACTCTTCCCGCCCGCCCTGCATCACAGCCGGGCCGCTCCATCTGAGGTGCTGCACATGTGCTGGTTTATACGCTTGGGTAGGGTGCCATAGCACTGGTGACATGTTATTGGCATATGACACGCTGCATCTGGTGGCAAGTGACAAGCTGCATCCGGTGGCAAGTGACACGCTGCATCTGGTGGCAAGTGACACGCTGCATCTGGTGGCAAATGCCATTCTGCATCTGGTGGCAAATGCCATTCTGCATCTGGTGGCAAATGCCAAGCTGCATCTGGTGGCAAGTTACATAGTTACATAGTTACATAGTTAGTCAGGTTGAAAAAAGACAAAGTCCATCCAGTTCAACCATAAAAATAAAAAAAATATCGTGCAATCCCATATACCTAATTCTACACCCACAGTTGATCCAGAGGAAGGCAAAAAACCCCAGCAGAGCATGGTCCAATTTTCTACAGCAGGGGAAAAATTCCTTCCTGATCCCCCGAGAGGCAATCGGATTTACCCTGGATCAACTTTACCTAGAACTGTTAGTACTCAGTTATATTATGTACATTTAGGAAAGTATCCATGCCTTTCTTAAAGCAATCTACTGAGCTGGCCAGAACCACCACTGCAGGGAGTCTGTTCCACATTTTCACAGCTCTTACTGTGAAGAAACCTTTCCGCATTTGGAGATGAAATCTTTTTTCTTCTAGACGTAAAGAGTGCCCCCTTGTTCTCTGTGTTGACCGTAAAGTGAATAACTCATCACCAAGATCAATATATGGACCCCTTATATATTTGTACATGTTAATCATATCCCCCCTTATTCTCCTCTTCTCAAGTGACAAGCTGCATCTGGTGGCAAATGACAAGCTGAATATGATCGCAAGTGACTAGCTGCATCTGGTGACAAGTAACAAGCTGCATCCGGTGGCAAGTGACAAGCTGCATCTGGTGGCAAGTGACTAGCTGCATCTGGTGGCAAGTGACTAGCTGCATCTGGTGGCAAGTGACAAGCTGCATCTGGTGGCAAGTGACAAGCTGCATCTGGTGGCAAGTGACAAGCTGCATCTGGTGGCAAGTGACAAGCTGCATCTGGTGGCAAGTGACAAGCTGCATCTGGTGGCAAGTGACAAGCTGCATCTGGTGGCAAGTGACAAGCTGCATCCGGTGGCAAGTGACAAGCTGCATCCGGTGGCAAGTGACAAGCTGCATCCGGTGGCAAGTGACAAGCTGCATCCGGTGGCAAGTGACAAGCTGCATCCGGTGGCAAGTGACAAGCTGCATCTGGTGGCAAGTGACAAGCTGCATCTGGTGGCAAGTGACAAGCTGCATCTGGTGGCAAGTGACTAGCTGCATCTGGTGGCAAGTGACTAGCTGCATCTGGTGGCAAGTGACAAGCTGCATCTGGTGGCAAGTGACTAGCTGCATCTGGTGGCAAGTAACAAGCTGCATCCGGTGGCAAGTGACTAGCTGCATCCGGTGGCAAGTGACTAGCTGCATCCGGTGGCAAGTGACAAGCTGCATCCGGTGGCAAGTGACAAGCTGCATCTGGTGGCAAGTGACAAGCTGCATCTGGTGGCAAGTGACAAGCTGCATCTGGTGGCATATGACACGCTGCATCTGGTGGCAAGTGATAAGCTGCATCTGGTGGCAAAAAGGTTGGGGACCACTGCTCTAGATGTTTCTCCCAATTTCAGTTAGTGTGGTGGGTTGGTTCTCCTTTTTATCCTCCAAAGTTAACCTCACCCAGGATATAGGAAAATACAGAAAAAAAAATCCATAGCGTAATATTGTAATAGCAATTGATTTATTAAACAAAAAAATGCACTTACAAAGTAACAACTTGTAAAGAGTAGTATAAAAACCACGAGTACCAGATAACGCTTCCACTTACATCACTTCCAATTACCTCGTATGCCCCTGCTCACGTCCTACGCGTTACGTCACTGTCACGTGACTTCTTCAGGGGAAGAAGTCACATGAAACTAGTGTAAGGTGCGCAAGGGGGGGGGGCAGGGTTCTGGAAGGATGTCAATAGATGCCATCCCAAAACTGGACACGCACGCTGTCATATTTCAGTTATAGCGCGGTCTGCAAATGGTTAAAGTAGTGCAAGCAGTACAGGATTCAGGTGTGGCCCGGCCCCTTAGGTCACCGCCGGGCCCTATACAAGGCTACTGAGTATACAGCTCGGGGGCCTGACAGAGGCAGGAGTGGCCCCAGTCATTGCAACAGGAAAAAAAATGAATGAAAAGAAAACTCCTTTCTTCTATACATCTATAGCATTTTGTAAGGCGTTCATCTGCCGGCCGCGCCTGCGATGATGTCACACCATTCTTTGAACACCAGAAATCTCTTCACATCATATCTTCCTCTTCAGTTATAAAGAAAGTTTCAACCTCCAATATTATTGTGTAAAGTATCATTTCTGTATCTGTTCCTGTGAAGAGTAGGGATGAGCTTCGTGTTCGAGTCGAACATACGTTCGACTCGAACATCGGCTGTTCGATCGTTCGACGAAGATCGAACGATTTGGGCCGTTCGCGCCAAATTCGAGTGACGCGAACGGCCCACAATGCACTACGCCATCGCAGTGTCATCCAGGCGCTGTGATTGGCCAAGCATGCACTGTGACCCCGCATGCTTGGCCAATCACAGCGCCGGCAGCGAGGAGAGCAATGATTGGCCACAGGCAGGATGCCTGTGGCCAATTATTGCTGAGGGTGTTTAGTACACGCCCCACACTATAAAAGGCCGCCAGCACGGCGGCCTAGTGTAGTGTGTTCCGGAGCAGGGATAGAGCAGCATAGGCAGGGACAGTGACTTTTATTTCTTTCTTGCTTAACCTGGATTCCTTTAGTTTAGGGAAAGAGAAGGATAGGTAGGGAGAGTGTCAGTGTGTTTTGTGCTTGTGCTATAGTGTGCTTAAAAAAAACATTTTTTCTAGGGACAGAAAACTGTAGGTAGGGAGAGTGTCAG
The DNA here is from genome assembly GCA_029206835.1 of Rana muscosa. NCBI lineage: Eukaryota > Metazoa > Chordata > Amphibia > Anura > Ranidae > Rana > Rana muscosa. The sequence goes on from CM055117.1 coordinate 12,188,445, forward strand.
TTTCTTTCACTGTGCAAGTCCTTGTTTCTAGGGACCTGGAAGGACAGTGAGTGAATTCTCCTTGTGCTATATTGTGCTTAAAAAAAACATTTTTTCTAGGGACAGAAAACTGTAGGTAGGGAGAGTGTCAGTTTCTTTCACTGTGCAAGTCCTTGTTTCCAGGGACCTGGAAGGACAGTGAGTGAATTCTCCTTGTGCTATATTGTGCTTAAAAAAAACATTTTTTCTAGGGACAGAAAACTGTAGGTAGGGAGAGTGTCAGTTTCTTTCACTGTGCAAGTCCTTGTTTCCAGGGACCTGGAAGGACAGTGAGTGAATTCTCCTTGTGCTATATTGTGCTTAAAAAAAACATTTTTTCTAGGGACAGAAAACTGTAGGTAGGGAGAGTGTCAGTTTCTTTCACTGTGCGAGTCCTTGTTTCTAGGGACAAAGAAGGAAAGTGAGGGGAATTCTCCTTGTGCTATAGTGTGCTTAAAAAAAACATTTTTTCTAGGGACAGAAAACTGCAGGTAGGGAGAGTGTCAGTTTCTTTCACTGTGCAAGTCCTTGTTTCCAGGGACCTGGAAGGACAGTGAGTGAATTCTCCTTGTGCTATATTGTGCTTAAAAAAAACATTTTTTCTAGGGACAGAAAACTGTAGGTAGGGAGAGTGTCAGTTTCTTTCACTGTGCAAGTCCTTGTTTCTAGGGACTGGGAAGGACAGTGAGTGAATTCTCCTTGTGCTATAGTGTGCTTAAAAAAAACATTTTTTCTAGGGACAGAAAACTCTAGGTAGGGAGAGTGTCAATTTCTTTCACTGTGCAAGTCCTTGTTTCCAGGGACCTGGAAGGACAGTGAGTGAATTCTCCTTGTGCTATAGTGTGCTTAAAAAAAACATTTTTTCTAGGGACAGAAAACTGTAGGTAGGGAGAGTGTCAGTTTCTTTCACTGTGCAAGTCCTTGTTTCTAGGGACCTGGAAGGACAGTGAGTGAATTCTCCTTGTGCTATATTGTGCTTAAAAAAAAAATTTTTTCTAGGGACAGAAAACTGTAGGTAGGGAGAGTGTCAGTTTCTTTCACTGTGCAAGTCCTTGTTTCCAGGGACCTGGAAGGACAGTGAGTGAATTCTCCTTGTGCTATATTGTGCTTAAAAAAAACATTTTTTCTAGGGACAGAAAACTGTAGGTAGGGAGAGTGTCAGTTTCTTTCACTGTGCAAGTCCTTGTTTCAAGGGACAGAGAAGGACACCTGAAGGTAGCCCTTATTGCTTTTTTCCCATCTCCCTGCAGGCCATCTATTAGAATGTCTGGAAGGCAAACAAGGAGAGGCAGACAGTCAGGAGGCAATAAAAGAGGGCAAGCAGGCTCTGTGTCTGGGGGCAACAGTGCTGGTCGTGGACGCGGTGCATTGTCATCAGCACATGGCCATGGGACACGCTTGTCCTTCTTTTCCGCAGCTGGACATGTTGAGCCACATCATGCCGAAGACTTGGTAGAGTGGATGACCAAGCCCTCCTCCTCCTCCTCATCCTCTCTCACCCAGGCTCAGGGTACTGGCAAAGCAGCTGCCAAAGCGTCCTCTTCCCTGGTATCAATGTCAGACTCATCATCAGTCACTCCTTCCCTAGACCCACCATGTCCTCCTCCTGAGGAGTCCCCCGAACTGTTTGAGCACAGTGTTGGGTACATGCTCCAGGAGGATGCCCAGCGTTTCGAAGGGTCTGATGATGAAACCCAGCTACAGGAAGGCAGTAGGGTGAGAGCAGACAGAGGGGATGCTCAAGAAGGACACCAATCTGGCAGTCATGTTCCAGCAGCTGCAGCATACTGCCAGATTGGCTCCAGTGATGAGGAGGGAGGGGATGATGAGGTCACTGACTCCACGTGGGTGCCTAATAGGAGAGAGGAGGAGGAGGATGAGGAGGAGGCACATCTCCAACGAGACAGGATGCCCTTTGGTGGCCAGCGTAAGGGCAGTACACCGACGGAATCCCACCGCAGAGCTCCGCCTGTGCAGGGCGCTGCCTCTGCCCGTCATTCAAAAAGTTCCTTGGTGTGGGCCTTTTTTGAGGCTAGTGCATCAGATCGCACAGCTGCTGTTTGCAACATATGTCTCAAGCGTATATCGCGTGGCCAAAACATCAGCCGCTTGGGTACCACATGCCTGACCAGACATATGTTGACCTGCCATGCAGCTCGTTGGCAAGCCTACCTCAAAGACCCACACCAAAGAACAAAGCGGACCTCTCCTTGCACCGCATCAGCTGGGATCTCCAACCCCACTATAACTTCAGTCCTCTCTGAAACATGCACTGAGAGGAATGAAGGTGTAGAATTAGGTGTGTCACAGCCAAGTACTTGCGGCCACTCTGCTAGCAGTACACCGACGTCCGATTCTAGCAGGCAAATTTCCCTGCCCCAGCTGCTGGACTGTCGAAAGAAGTTCACTCCCAGCCATCCACATGCCCAGCGGTTGAATGCTAGCTTGGCTAAATTGCTAGCGCTTCAACTGCTGCCTTTTCAGTTGGTAGACTCGGCCCCCTTCCGTGAGTTTGTGCAATGTGCGGTTCCTCAGTGGCAGGTTCCCAAACGCCACTTTTTCTCACGGAAGGCTATTCCGGCTCTCTACCGGCATGTGGAAGGCAATGTCTTGGCCTCGCTGGACAGGGCGGTCAGCGGTAAGGTGCATATTACCGCTGACTCATGGTCCAGCAGGCATGGACAGGGACGTTACCTTTCTTTCACGGCCCATTGGGTCACTCTTTTGGCAGCTGGGAAGGATGCAGGACAAGGTGCAGTAGTGTTGGAGGTTGTCCCACCGCCACGCCTCCAAAATGCTACTACTGGTTCTGACACACCTCTCTCCTCCACCCCCTCCTCTTCTTCCTCCTCCATGGCCTCTTCCTGTGGTTTGTCCTATGAACCAGCGGTGCTCCGTAGCCGTTCACGGGGCTACGCAAGTACGCAGGCAAAAAGATGCCATGCCGTGCTTGCGCTGGTGTGTTTGGGGGACAGAAGCCACACTGGGGCAGAGGTCCTGTCTGCTCTGCAGGGCCAGGCCGAGAGGTGGTTGACGCCACGCCAGCTTAAGCCAGGAATGGTGGTTTGCGACAATGGCACCAACCTCCTCTCCGCCCTCCGACAGGGACAACTGACCCATGTGCCCTGTGTGGCTCACGTCCTTAACCTGGTGGTGCAGCGGTTCTTGGGCAGGTACCCGGGCTTACAGGATGTCCTGAGGCAGGCCAGGAAAGTCTGTGTGCATTTCCGCAGATCTTATAATGCCAGTGCTCGCCTGGCTGAGCTGCAAAAGGAGTTGAACCTGCCCAAGAACCGCCTTATATGTGACATGCCCACCAGGTGGAACTCAACGTTGGCCATGCTGCAGCGGCTGCACACGCAGCAGAGGGCCATCAATGAGTACCTGTGCGACTACGGCACCAGGACAGGGTCAGGGGAGCTTGGTTTTTTTTCTCCACGCCAGTGGGGCATGATCAGGGATGCATGCACTGTCCTGGCACCATTTGAGGAGGCCACGAGGATGGTGAGCAGTGACAGTGCATGCATCAGTGACACTGTACCTCTTGTCCACCTGTTGGAGCACACGCTGCGTGGAATAATGGACAGGGCACTTGAGGCAGAACAGAGGCAGGAAGAGGAGGACTTCCTTGCCTCTCAAGGCCCCCTTTACCCAGACAGTGTTCCTTCTGTCCCACCCATCGCACAGGAAGAGGAAGAGGAGGAGGAGGAGGAGGAGGAGGAGGAGGATTGTGTCAGCATGGAGGTGGAGGCTGGCACTCAGCATCATCAGCAGCAGTCTTTTAGGGATGATTTACAGTCCCAAGAAACCAGTGGACTTCTACGTGGCTGGGAGGAGGTGACTGCGGATCATGTCGTCCTTAGTGACCCAGAGGACTCCGGAGCGAATGCCTCAGCAAACCTACGCTGCATGGCCTCCCTGATCCTGCAAAGTCTGCGGAAGGATCCTCGTATTCTTCGGATCAAGGAGAGGGACCATTACTGGCTGGCCACTCTCCTTGATCCACGGTACAAGGGTAAGGTTGCGGACCTTATGTTACCGTCGCAGAGGGAGCAGAGGATGAGACAACTCCGGGAGGCCTTGCAGAAAGGTCTGTGCAACGCGTTCCCAGAGACTGGGAGGTTACAAACTCCTGGTCCAGGACAACGAGTTGCTGAGGCTTCGGCCAGTCAAAGAAGGAGCGGTGGGGAAGGTGGCCGTCTGACCGATGCGTTCAGACAATTCTTTAGTCCGCAGCCCCAAAGTATGATTGGTTCCAGCAACCATCGCCAGCGTCTGATAAACATGGTGCAGGAATATCTAGGGGCAAGGTCAGACTTGGACACCTTCCCCACCGAAAATCCTCTGGCTTACTGGGTCTTGAGGATGGATCACTGGCCAGAGCTTGCACAGTATGCAATTGAGCTACTGGCCTGTCCTGCATCCAGCGTTCTTTCGTAACGCACATTCAGTGCTGCTGGAGGATTTGTCACGGATCACAGGGTGCGCCTGTCCACCGACTCGGTTGATCGACTGACTTTCATCAAGATGAACCAGTCTTGGATCACCACCAGCTACCACACACCTGATGCTGATATAACAGACTAATTGATTTTAACATGTCACGTCCCTTCAAGACTGATGCTGATGCTGAGTGCCTGTGCTGTTATGTTGACTGGCTATCCTCCTCCTCCGAGTCCTCAATGATACGATTGATGATGATAGCTTGGAAGATCATTTTTGTTTATGGGTGCCGCCACCAGTGGCTAAGGCCCAATTTTTCAGCCCCTGTTTTACAGGGGCGTGTACTTACAATTTTTTCAGCAATAATTTGCCATAGGGCTCATTGCTGTGCTCCAAGTACAGTATCTGTGAGGGGTTGTAGTGTTGTGCCACCAGTGCCTAAGGCCCAATTTTTCAGCCCCTGTTTAACAGGGGCGTGTCATTACAATTTTTGAAGCAATACTTTGCAACAGGGCTCATTGCTGTGCTCCAAGTACAGTATCTGTGAGGGGTTGTAGTGTTGTGCCACCAGTGCCTAAGGCCCAATTTTTCAGCCCCTGTTCAACAGGGGCATGCAATTACAATTCTTGATGTAATAATTCACAGCAGGGCCCATTCCTGCACCCACCAATAGTAAGTCTGAGGGCTTACAGTGTTGTGGCAACGCCACCACCACCACCACCACGAAAGGCCCAATTTTTCAGCCACTGTTCAAAAGGGGCATGTAATTACAATTCTTGATCTAATAATTCACAGCAGGGCCCATTCCTGCACCCACCAAGAGTAACTCTGAGGGCTTACAGTGTTGTGGCAACACCACCACCACCACCACCACCACGAAAAGCCCAATTTTTCAGCCCCTGTTCAACAGGGGCATGCAATTACAATTCTTGATCTAATAATTCACAGCAGGGCCCATTGCTGCACCCACCAAGAGTAACTGTCAGGGCTTACAGTGTTGTGGCACCAGCACCACCATCAAAGCCCCAATTTTTACTACCACTGTTCAACAATTATATGTAATTAAAATTCCTGATATAATAGTTGACAGCAGGGCGTTCCAGCACCAACCAAGAGTAACTGTGAGTGCTTACAGTGTTGTGCCAACACCAACAACTAAGGGGCCTATTTCTGCAGAGTATATACGGCAGGTCCCTACTTTCAAACATCCAACTTACAAACGACTCCTACTTGCAAACGAAAGAAGACAACAGGAAGTGAGAGGAAATCTACCCCTAGGAAGGAAAATTCTCTCCTGTAAGAATTAATATGGGAGAAAGGTGTCTCCTCTGTACTGATGCTTTATCAGCAATCCTTGTTTCAAGAAAAACACCACATTTCAAAAACAGTTGTCATTGGGACGGAAAGTGAGGTGAAATGTTCTGAACAGGGGCACAGACAGCAAAACAAATGTTACAGAGGTGATAACCCTTACCTATGTTTCCCAAAAAGTTTAAAAATAGATTTTTGGGCTGGAGCTACAGTTCAACAATGTACCTGTTCAAAATTACAAACAGATTCTACATAAGAACAAACCTACAGTCCCTGTCTTGTATGCACCGCCTGTATACGGCTGTTCAGAGTATATAGGGCCTTTTTTATTTTATGTGCGGGGTTCCCCTTAATATCCATACAAGACCCAAAGGGGCTGGTAATGGGCTGGGGTGGGGGGGGGGGGGGGTCATGGGGTAGCTATGCCATTTTTCTTAAAGATTTTCATCCATATTACCAGGACCAGACATTACATTAAAGCCGCAAGAAGTTTTAAATGGCTTTTTTTTCCTTTAGAAGTGTCATTTTGTGCAGGGACAGTTCTAAACACGGGAAACACGTGGCACTTCACAGGCATACTTTAGACACCCCCCAGGTACGATATTTAAAGGAATATTTGACTTTTTTTTTTCACTTTATGCATCATTAAAATGACTGCTCCCGAAAAACGACCGTTTTTAAAACTTCTTTTTGCATTGATACATGTCCCCTGGTGCAGAACCCGGGTTCCCAAACCCTTTTTAGGACAATAACATGCATAATAGTTGTTATAATTAGCACTTTAGAATTCGAACGTTCGCATCCATTGTATTTAATAGGGTTCTAATGTTCGTACGAACTTTCGGTCCGTTCGCGGGTTCTGGTGCGAACCGAACCCGGGGGTGTTCGGCTCATCACTAGTGAAGAGAATAGTTCATACAATGTTATCATTAGACGATATTAATAAAGACCAGAGTGTGTCGAACATTCCAGAACATTCTGTTCTCTGCAAGGAACATCATTTGTTCTAAAATATAAAAAAAAAAAAAAAATGATTACAGATAATTACAGGTGCATTTCATAAAAATTAGAATATCTTCAAAAAGTTAATTTATTTCAGTAATTAAAAAAAAAAAAAAAGTGAAACTCATATATTTTATATATATATATTCATTACACACGGAGTGATATATTTCAAGCATTTCTTTCTTTTAATTTTGATGATTATGGCTTAACAGCGAGCGACACCCCAATATTCAGTATCTCAGAAAATTAGAAGATTACATGAGACCAATAAAAAAATAAAGGATTTTTAATACAGAAATGTTGGCTTAGTGAAAAGTCTGTCCATGTAGATCAGGGGTGTCAGACTCAATTTCATCGAGGGCCGCATCAGCATTATGATTGCCCTCAAAAGGGCCGGTTGTATCTGTAAGATTGGATGTCCAGCACCCCCCCCTTTACATTAGATGTTAAGAGCCCCCCCACCATCAGAAGTTGAGTCCCCCCACTCTCCCTTACATCACAGTGCACCCCCCCTTTCCTTAAGCTGCTTCTGGGTAGAAGCTGGATGCATTGCTTAAAAGCAGAAAGTAAGGGTCTCGAGGAGGGCGAGGGCCACATGAAATGGCCTGGAGGGCCGGATTTGTCCCGCGGGCCGGATTCGGCCCGCGGGCCTTGTGTCTGACACCTGTGATGTACAGTATAGCATGCACTCAGTACTTGGTCGGGGCCAGTGGCAGCTGGTGCTCCATTTTGGTGGGGGGGGGCAAAAAAACATCCACCACACGCCCCACGCCTGCCGGGCGATGCATCCCTCTCCGTTGCTCGCTCCTCCGTCCGCCTATCAGCCCCACACTTACCCCATCTGGGTCGCGGGAAGCTTCGGATCCTTCCTGCGACTTCTCCTCCTCGACGGCCAATATGGTCGCTTCTCCTCTTGGCCAAATGGGTCTCATGGGACCCGCTTCCTGATTGGCCGGGAGGAGAGTCAAGAAGACAATAGCAAATATTAAAGCGAAGCTCCGCAGAAAAAAATAAATTATTAAAAGCCAGCAGCTACAAATACTGCAGCTGCTGACTTTTAATATTAGGACACTTACCTGTCCTGGAGTCCAGCGACGTCGGCAGCAGAAGAAGAGCAATCGCTCGTCACTCTGCTGCCCCCACTGGCATCCTCAGTGAAGGAACCAGGAAGTGCCAGGTTCCCTACGGTGCATGCGCGAGTCGCACTGCGCCGTTCTGACTGGTCCCCGTGTGTTCTGGGAGCCGAGTGTCTCCCAGAACACTACGGGTATTCTGCGGGGAGTGACGTACTTCCCGCAGATTTCCCGCAGAGAGGACTCCCGGAAGTGGGTGCAAATACCTGTCTTAGACAGGTATCTGCACCCCCCTCCCCCCTGAAAGGTGTCAATTGTGACACCGGAGGGGGGGGGGGTTCCGATGAGCGGAAATTCCACTTTAGGGTGGAGCTCCGCTTTAATTAATTAATAATATTTTTATTTTAATATATTAATTAATCAATTAATTAATATTATTTTGCTATTGTTACACAACTGGGTGGGCACTGCGCCCCGAGCCCACCTTTTTTGAAGCCAATTACATTCTCGTGTGCCTCGAAAAAAAAAAAAACATTGGAATACATGTGTCCGGCCCCCTGCGTGTAGATTAGGGGCCGGGTGAATGGATTAGGGGGGTGGAGCCCCTAATGGGCGGGCCGCCTCTGGCCGAGGCTCCTTTTGCACGAATTACGGCATCAATGCGGCGTGGCATGGAGGTGATCAGCCTGTGGCACTGCTGAGGTGTTATGGAAGCCCAGGTTGCTTTGATAGCGGCCTTCAGCTCGTCTGCATTGTTGGGTCCGGTGTCTCTCAACCTACTCTTGACAATACCCCACAGATCCTCTATGGGGTTTAGGTCAAGTCAGTCTTCTGGGCAATTAAGCACAGTGATCCCATGATCATGTGACCAGGTATTGGTACTTTTGGCAGTGTGGGAGGTGCCAAGTCCTGCTGGAAATTTAAATCAGCATCTCCATAAAGCTGGTCAGCAGAGGGAAGCATGAAGAGCTCTAGAATTTCCTAATAGACGGCTGCGCTGGCTTTGGACTTGATAAAACACAGAGGACCAACACCAGCAGATGACACGGCTCCCCAAATTATCAGTAACTGTGGAAAATTTTGCATTTCATTTGGAAATGAAGGTCCCAGAGTCTGGAGGAAGAGGTCCCAGAGTCTGGAGGAAGAGGTCCCAGAGTCTGGAGGAAGAGGTCCCAGAGTCTGGTGGAAGAGGTCCCAGAGTCTGGTGGAAGAGGTCCCAGAGTCTGGAGGAAGAGGTCCCAGAGTCTGGAGGAAGAGGTCCCAGAGTCTGGAGGAGGAGTGGAGATGCACAGAATCCAAGTTGCATGAGGTCCAGTGTGAAGTTTCCACAGTCAGTGATGATTTGGGGAGCCGTATCATCTGCTGGCGTTGGTGCCCCTGTCTTCTAATGATGCTCTTGCGTTGTCACCGTGACCAGCCCAGCACACACAATGCAGGCAATTTTGAGTGTCATGGCAAAAGCTGTGAATACTTATGTACATGGGAGGAGTCTGTGATACTTGTGTACATGGGAGGAGTCTGTGATACTTATGTACATAGGAGGAGTCTGTGATACTTATGTACATGGGAGGAGTCTGTGATACTGATGTACATGGGAGGAGTTTGTGATACTGATGTACATGGGAGGAGTTTGTGATACTTATGTACATGGGAGGAGCCTGTGATACTTATGTACATGGGAGGAGCCTGTGATACTTATGTACATGGGAGGAGCCTGTGATACTTATGTACATGGGAGGAGCCTGTGATACTTATGTACATGGGAGGAGCCTGTGATACTTATGTACATGGGAGGAGCCTGTGATACTTATGTACATGGGAGGAGCCTGTGATACTTATGTACATGGGAGGAGTTTGTGATACTTATGTACATGGGAGGAGCCTGTGATACTTATGTACATGGGAGGAGCCTGTGATACTTATGTACATGGGAGGAGCCTGTGATACTTATGTACATGGGAGGAGCCTGTGATACTTATGTACATGGGAGGAGCCTGTGATACTTATGTACATGGGGGGAGCCTGTGATACTTATGTTCATGGGAGGAGCCTGTGATACTTATGTACATAGGAGGAGTCTGTGATACTTATGTACATAGGAGGAGTCTGTGATACTTATGTACATGGGAGGAGCCTGTGATACTTATGTACATGGGAGGAGTCTGTGATACTTATGTACATGGGAGGAGCCTGTGATACTTATGTACATGGGAGGAGCCTGTGATACTTGTGTACATGGGAGGAGTCTGTGATACTTATGTACATGGGATTTATTTTTTATTAAATTTTTTGATAAATTTGCAAAGATTTTAAACAAACTTCTATCACTTTGTCATTATGGGGAATTGTTTTTATAATTTAGAGGAAAATAATGAATTTAATCCACTTTGGAATAATGCTGCGTACACACGACCGTTTTTAATGTCATTGAAAAAAACTGCATTTTTCTCGACGTGATTCTTCTCAAGCCTGCCTTGCCTACACACTATCGTAGAAAAAAACTGCTTGAGTAAAGCGCGGTGACGTAGAACACGTACGACGGCACTATAAAGGGGAAGTTCCATTCGGATGGCGCCACCCTTCATGTTAGTAAAGTTTGGTGAGAGACGATTCGCGCTTTTCAGCCTCGTGCTTTTCAGTCCGTTACAGCGTGACGAATGTGCTCTCTCCATTACGAACGCTAGTTTTACCAGAACGAGCGCTCCCGTCTCATACTCGATTCTGAGCATGCGCATTTTTTTTCACGTCGTTAAAGTGGTTGTAAACCCACTTTTGCAACTTGCACCTACAGGTAAGCCTAGATTAAGGCTTAAGCCCTGTACACACGATCGGTTTTACCGATGAAAACCGTCTGATGGATTTTTTTCATCGGACAAACCGATCGTGTATGGGACCCATCGGTCTTTTTTCCATCGGTTTTAAAAAATAAAACATGTTTTAAATTTTTTCGATGGATCCAAAACCGATAGCAAATTCCGATCGTCTATGGGCCATCGGATAAAAAACCCACGCATGCTCAGAATCAAATCGACGCATGCTCAGAAGCATTAAACTTAATTTTCTCGGCTCATCGGAGTGTTTTACGTCACCGCGTTTGGAACGGTCGGTTTTTTGACTGATGGTGTGTGGCCAAGACTGATGAAAAACAGTTTCATCGGATATCCGATGGACAAATCCATCGGACTAAAATCCATAGGAAATCCGATCGTGTGTACAGGGCTTTACCTGTAGGTACAAGAAATATCTCCTAAACCTACACGGTTTAGGAGATATTTACTAAAATCACAGGCGCCGCTGTCTACGGCGCATGGGCGCCGTAGATAACGGCGCATTCATGGGGTTAATCCCATTCACAAATTCGGCTAAGTCCCAGCAACGCTGGGGCTTAGCCGAATTTGACGGCTCCCGCGCGCATGCGCGGAGTCATGTCTTCGCTGCTCCGGCCAATCACAGCGCCGGAGCGGCGCTGTGATTGGCTGGAGCGGCGATACCCGGAAGTAACATTCCGGCTATCGCCGCAGCGATGGCTGCGGCTAGAGAGAGAGAGGGACACGGACGGCTTCGGGGGCCCCGATCTAAGGTAAGTGGTACATAATGAGCTAGTATGCTAGTCATACTAGCTCATTATAGCTTTGTCTTGCAGGTTGGCTTAAAAGAAAAAAAAAATTATATGGGTTTACAACCACTTTAAAGCCCACACACGGCTGTTTTTCATGACGAGAAAAACGGCGAGGTGAAAAACGACGAGAAAAATTAGAGCATGTTCCAATTTTTTCATGGCCATTTCTCACGTCGTGAAAAATGCTCGGAAGCCTACACACGGTCATTTTTAATGACCATTTTAAAAAATGGCATTTTTCTTGTCATTAAAAACGGTCGTGTGTACGCGGCATAATGCCCCGTACACACGATCGTTTTTCATGCCGTTAAAAATGCCATTTTAAAAAATGGCCATTAAAAATGATCGTGTGTAGGCTCCAGAGCATTTTTAACGACGTGAAAAACGGCCATTAAAAATTCCGGACATGCTCTCTTTTTTCACGTCGTTTTTCATGTCGTTTTTTTTAACGACGTGAAAAACGATAGTGTGTATGCTTTAACGACGTGAAAAAAAACGCGCATGCTCAGAATCAAGTATGAGACGGGAGCGCTCGTTTTGGTAAAGCTAATGTTGGAAATGGAGATGGCACATTCGTCACGGTGGAATTAATAGCATCGTTTTAATGCTGCGCATTCCGTTCTTCTTTTGATAATGCTTTAAAATTACCCTCTTTTGATAATGACATTGAGAGTTATGCCAAACTTGTTTCTAAAGTAATTCCAAATTGCTCTAATGATTATAAAATATTATTTATAAGCCGCACCTCCCTCCTAAATAATACTAATAATAATAAAATAAGTTAATTCTTCTTTTTTCTTTAAATTTTATATTATTTTTGGTTATTTTTTTTTGGCCTTTTTATAAGTATTTTGCCTTAAATTATTCTTGTGTAAAGTTACCACAACAACCTTCCAAATGTGTCTCATTTGGCCTCAGGGAGGTTTGTGTCCCCTGATAATAACAATAATATAATTTGAGATGTCCCTGCCTGCTCCCTAGCAAGCTCTCTTTTGAAATACAAATCACATAGTCAAGTATTTAAAGGGCACTCAAATTTTTTTTATTTCAGAACATTAACAAATTAAAGTGGAAGGCAGCACTGGAGAGCCTGCTTGCATTTGTGCATCCCTTTCACCCCACAACAACCATCCAAGATGTCCAAACCAAAATAGAGATTAGATCCCCCCAAAAAATGAGCCCAATCTTGTCTTGAGCTCCCAGAGGTCAGGAGCCACAGCAGATAAGTCCTATATGTCCCCAGTCTGTGGTACTACAGCAGGCATTATTTTCTCCTCTTCCTTGTAGCCTTCTCTCCAGCCTTCTCTGCAGCCTTGGTTGGTTTCTTCCTTGGAGGCTGGGGATCAGGAGGAGAGGTTGTGGCAGGAGGAGTAGTAGGAGGAGGAGGAGGAGGAGTAGGGACAACCTCCGTTATGTCCGTGTACCTAGTGAGTTCACCCAGCACGCCCTTATTGATGACTTTCAATAGCAGGGTCTCACTGTAAATTTTTTGCTGCAACTCCATTTGCCCTAGTTTGTGGGCGAGGACTGCGGCAAATCCCTCTTCAACAGAGGGTGCCTCTCTGAGGGCCGCTGTTGCCTCTCTGAGGAAGGCCCTGGTTTCCTCCTCCACCTGCCTACCTCTCCTTGGCCCTCGTGGTTTAACTACCAGGGGAGGCATCTGGGCTCTTGTGCTGGGCCCAGCCTCCTCCTGGGTGCCACTGGGCCCAGCCTCCTCCTGGGTGCCCCTGGGCCCTGCCTCCTCCTGGGTGCCACTGGGCGCTGCCTCCTCCTGATCCCCAACATCACCCTCTTCCTGGCTCTGCTCTGGCTGTAAAAAAAGAAAGGGACATTATTTATTTTGCCACATCATCATTCACAGACATTGTTCACCTCTAGACATTGTTGAAATCAATGCCAAAAGTTATGTCCTTTTCATTGATTCCGCATCCTGGTTTTGTTGTCTTGGACACATAAAATTAGGCCACTACTGTATCTTGCTCTTCACAAACTTTATTGGTAGAAGTGTACATACCTTTAACAATACTAACATCTATTTAAATTCTACAATTTTGTAAGATAGAAATATAGATAGCAAAACTTTACCTGGCTCCATATCTCCAAATCTGCCTCCTCAAGGCCCTGATCTTGATCCTCAGAGGAAGCCAGAGCAGGGTTGACAGGAAGGCTGGAGGACTGGCTGCAGGGAAGGCTGGAGGGTTGGGTACAAGGAAGGCTGGATTGACCTCTGGGGGGAAGGGTGGAGAGAGATTCCCGCACTTCCAGCTGGTCATCCAGAAAAGCAAGCTTACTGTAGTACCACAGACTGGGTTTATAAACCTTATCTGCTGGTGCACCTGACCTCTGGGACCTCAGAACCATAGTCCTCTGGGTCCTGTATGTCCCTCTGATGGTCCCAATTTTGTTTTTGACATCTTGGAGAGTTGTTGTGGGTATCTTTGTTTGCACAAATGCAAGCAGGCTCTCCAGTGCTGCTTTCCTGGCGTCTTTATTTTTATTCCCGCCACTTTTTGTTTGCCATAATATAGGGAGCTCTTGCCATTTGTCGATGAACTCCCCCATGAAGTCTGGGTTTTTAAAAGTATTCATGATATCTGTAAAAGCGAGAAACCAAAAAAAATATATATTTCAGGCAACATTCCTCAACTGTGCATTGTCTACATATTTTGAGCACACAAATCTCCTCGTCTGATGAACCTCAAAAAGTAAAATTGTTAGGTACCTTGGTCACGACGTTCGTTGCTAACTCCCTCTCCCGAAAAATGAACGTATTTCCCAGACATGGATCTTCACTTTATATACACAGCGCATGCGTGAAACTCCGCACGCTTTCCCCGCCCCTGACGTTCGATATTGTACTTTCCCCGCCCCTTCTCGCTCGTAGTGCTGAACAAAACATGGCGGAGACACAGGTGGCTGAGATTACCTCTATAGAGGATGAAATTACAGAGGAGCCCAAATCAAGACCCAGGAGATATAAGGCATCCAACATGTCATTCGAGGAAATGGTGGAGATGGTCGCCATTTTAAAGAAGGAGGATTATGATGCCAAGCATGGTCCGTATAAAAGGCCTAATCTGGTCAAGTCCAGAATTATGGGCAAAGTGGTCAAAAGTCTCCACCACAAATTTGGGGTGTGCAGAACGAAGGAACAGCTCAGAAAACGATGGTCAGATCTGAAGTTGCGGGAGGCCGACCAATATAAAAGAATCAAGAAAGTTATATTAAAAAGTAAGTTGTTTATTTTGAGTTTCCCTGGTACATATTATTTTCTTGTATTCTGTCGTGTATTTTTTACTTTCATATAGTACACTGAAAGATACCATCTTTCAGGTTCGTCCGCATAGTAAACGGACGTATTTTACCTCTTTCTCCGTACAGTTCCTCAAACGATGTTTTAGGATCATCCAGTGTGAACACCCATGTTTTTTGGTTTATTTGGGGGGAGTAAATTTGGGCCACACTTATTTTTGGTGTGCTAATCCAAAGGACATTTGTTCATTTGAAAAAACGATATGCATGGTAATGTTAAAGGGAGTGAATGCTCAGCAGCTGATGAAACATCTGAACGCAGTAGTACAAGTGTGGGCCTAAAGCCAAAAAGCTTGAGGGAGTCACACACAGGTGATCCAGTGTAGATACTTTGGGGTGTTACAATGTTTCAAATTTGTTTACAAAATGTATATGCTCTGGTTTGGGCTATGTATCCAATCATTTGTCCCGGTTGGCACAGGGGGTAAAAATTAAAATGGAGCATGCTTCAAAAGAATGATTACCAAGTTTTTTTTCATGTTTCTTATTTTAGCAAAATTGAGTCGCTACTAATGAAACTATTCCTTTTATTTCAATCTCCCTAGGGATTCGAAAAGCTACCTCAGATGAGACGAGAATTGCAATACCTACAACAATAGCCCCAGAACCCCAGGATGGAGAGGAATGTGATGTTGTGGAAGTGGAAAGTGGCACCACCACAGGTCAGAGAGAAACCAGACACATGCATGTTAAATAGATGTAGGCCTACATATTCTATCCTACATATTTCTTTTTACATTTAGGTGCAGTTCTGGCCGAAGACCCCAATAAGTTGACACATCACAGTGCCCAGATCCTGATCCAATACCTGATGGTCTGCTGTCGTGACCTCGAAAAAATTAAGGGAGATTTGCTAGAGATCAGGGCAAATACAAAGCGGGTGGAGGAAAGGCTCCAAAATATCATGGCTGTGCTTGGGCGTGTCTAATGTTTTTACACCAAATAACGTTTTACTTGCAGAGATTTCTTTTTTTTTTTTTATATTTTACCCTTTAATGTTTAGTTTATTCAAAATTTGGAGAACTATAGTTTGTTTATGCATGGCTGGTCATGCGTTTTAATACACCCGAAATTAAGGGAACATCCACATTTCTAAGGATGTTGCCCACCTAAACAAAAAAAATAAAGGTATTTTTACATAACAAATCATTGTGGCTTCATTATGTAAATGTGGTGCTGAGTGAACTAATCAATGTTTGGTGTTTACACTGACAATGAAGGCTAATTAATATTGTTTAATCCACATGGAAAAACAAGTGCACTAGGTAAACCTACCAGAAACATCAAACATTATACAATAAAAATGACTAACCAATATTTACTCAAGAAAAAGATTTATTTTTTTGGTATAAAATTATAATAGATTGTCTGGCATTTCAATGGCCCCCCTACCCATAAAATAGTCCACATATTGGTTACGGACCTCACGTCCGGTTGGGGGGGCCAAGCCAGGACGGCCAGGTTCCAGGGCCACCAAAGTTTCAGCATTGATTAAAGAGGCCTCAGGCCCACTCAAAGATATATAACTCGTTGAATGCACCCTTAGGAAATTATGCAGCACACAGCACGTCATAACCACATGGTTCCATTTGTATGGGGCAAGGTGGATGGAGGTAAGGAAGAGGCGAAATCGGCTGGCCATGATCCCAAACGCATTTTCCACCACCCTTCTGGCTCTGGCCAGCCGATAATTGAAAACCCTCCTCTCAGGGGTGAGTGTGCGTTGCGGGAATGGCCTCATCAAATGTGGTCCCAGGCCAAACGCCTCATCCGCCACAAACACAAAAGGTAGTCCCTCCACATTCTGCTCCGCTGGTGGCAAGGCCAGCAGATCCAAAAGGAGCCGTTCTCCAAACTCCGTCTGGGCAAAAACTCCTCCATCAGACATCCTGCCATTCTTGCCAACGTCCACATAGAGGAACTCGTAGGTGGCCGACACCACTGCCATCATCACGACGCTGTGGAACCCCTTATAATTATAATAAAAGGATCCCGAATGGGGTGGTGGGACGACCCGAACATGTTTGCCGTCGATGGCTCCTCCACAGTTCGGAAAGTTCCATCGCTGGGCAAACTCGGAAGCACATTCTGCCATTCATGTGGCGAAGAAGGGAACTGTGGAATTGAAGAAATAACAAATTAATACTTGGAGCCAGAAACATTGAAAGCTGATTTCATACACACATTCATGGCCAACATTGGTAGAAACTGTTCAATACATAAAAATTTGGAAGCTAGAAAAAAAAAAAAATTAAAAACATTATGGGGGGGGTTGAAGATGAGTTGGGAATATCACACATGAAGGCTGTAGCACTCTGTATTGAAGTTAACAAAAATGAAACATTCCTAGGCCAAATTTAGGGTGCGTTTTGGGTAAAGCACTACGATGGAACATATAATAAAAAACATGGAAATGACTAGGCAAGGTAGGTATGGCCCCAGGATAGCATGCTGGAGAGGTTAGGTAAGCCAAATTTACAGGTAGGCCTCAAACCCCAAACTTTAAATAATAAAACATGGGGAGAAAGGGGACATTCCCTGCAGCTAAGAATCATGTGAATTAGGGACTGCAAATAAAGCAAATTAAAAATATCCAAAAATAAAAAGCATACAATGTGAATTTTTTAAGAAGAACACTTACCTTAATATAGTCCTCCTGCAAAACTTGAAGGATGGCAGAACAAGTCTCTGGTATAATGATCCCCAGAGCCTGGGGGGATATGCCTGTGGAGAACTTAAGGTCCTGCAGGCTTCTCCCAGTAGCCAGGTATCGCAACGTGGCGATGAGCCTCTGCTCAGCACTGATGGCTTCCCGCATAACGGTGTCCTGCCTGGTAATATAGGGGGACACCAAAGCCAACAGCTGCTGAAATACGGGGTCAGACATCCTGAGGAAATTCCTGAAATCATCAGGATTATTCTCCCTGATCTCCCGCAACAAAGGCATATGACAGAATTGGTGCCGCTGGAGCAACCAATTCTTGGTCCATGAACTCCTCCTGACCCTGCTCATGGCATGGAGTCGGGATACAGCATGAACCCCTGCACCAACTACAGCACAAACTCTACGACGAGTACGTAGCCGCAACATGGCTAGATAACGGTCGGCTGAACAGAACGAACTAGAAGAACGCACGGAAGAACAGCAAGGCCTATGAAGAACAAGCTGAAAAACACGAACGTGCAGAGCAGGCCGCACTGAATAAACAGATACGAACTGACTACAAGCAGTGCTAAACAGATACGAACCCACAGGCGCAATCTGAACTCCCGAAAACGATCTTCAAAGCACGAAGACTGAAAAGCGTGAATCGTCTCTCACCAAACTTTTACTAACACGCGGAAACACGGAATTAGCAAAAGCGTCCCAAAGGGTGGCGTCATTCGAACGGAACTTCCCCTTTATAGTGCCGTCGTACGTGTTGAACGTCACTGCGCTTTGCTTGATCGTTTTTTTTAATGATGGTGTGTACGCAAGGCAGGCTTGAGAGGAAACATGAAAAAAAACGAGGAGAAAAACGTTGGTTTAAAAAATGACATTAAAAACGATCGTGTGTACGGGGCATAAGGCTGTAACATAACAAAATGTGGAAAAAGTGAAGCGCTGTGAATACTTTCCAGATGCAAAGAAAACCCAAAAAAACAGTGATATGACAGACAGAGCAGAAAGGAAACAAAATGTCATTCAGTCGGGGTTCATGTCTCCTCTCGGCGTTCTTCGGTGAGATAACGCTTTCGCCTGGAGTTTTCTTTCTTTTTTTCTCGCATTGTCTTCCGGAACGTGTGACCCCGGCGCCCATGACCCCCCCCCCCTCTAGAAAAGGTCTGCCTGCAGAGATAGAGACGGCTCTGTGCTCAGCTCAGATGATTATTTTTATCTGGCGGAGTGGAGGAAGCATCAGGCAAAGCAGCTTTTCCTCACCCGTATTAACCCCGCCGCTAAGGCCGCCGCGCCGCACGCTTTAAACCTTTTCCTGTCCTAATAATAACGCCGACTTTCCGCCATTGTCATCCCATCAAACCCAGAAATTCACCTTCCCCTCTGAAATCGCTCTGATCCCAATCTGGAATAAAAAATCTCTCCCTGCCGCGACCTCCGCACGCGACTGACGACTCATTATCAGAACAGGAAAAAGAACTGTGTCTAATTTAGAGAAAAAAAGCCGTCTGTGTGCCCCCAGAACAGCCAATCAGACGCTTCCTCTCATCGTGTTGTCTGGGATGTGATTGTCAGCAAGACGCGATTACATTGGCGCTATTATCTACCCAATCAGTAGGCTGGACTCCGCGGGTCATAATTCATTTATTGTCATTGTCCAGTCATTGATTTCTCTTTATTTTTTAAATCGGAGTTCCGCCTAAAAAAAAAAAAAAAAAAAGTCAGCAGCTACAAATTCTGTAGCTGCTGACTTTTAATATAAGGACACTTACCTGTCCAGGGTGCCCGCGATGTCCTCACCTGAAGCCGATCTGTCCCCTCGGCTCCCGGGTGGAGGCGCCGGTGTTTCATCAGATTAGGTGACCCGTCAGACTGTGTAACGGAAGCAACGTTCCGTCGCCGCCATCTTGCTACACCCCAAACTCCTCCACAGTAAGGATACAGTGAGAAGGGGGCAAGCGGACATCTTGTTACACCCACCGGGGTTTTGCATTTTACACTCAGTAAGCTGAGTTTATATGGTGAAATACAGTACTTAGAACTCCGTCTGACTGTTTGGATGTTAAATTTTAAAAGCAGCAGCGAGCCTGCTGATCTCACAGGTTTGCTAATCGGACAGAACACAGCCGCTATTTAAAATTCAACATCAAATCAGTCAGACGAAGTTCTAAATACTGTATTTCACCATATACAAAATGGGAAATAGGTGCTGAGGACGGTCTATAGAGTAAAGTTTCCCACATCCCATTGGCTGAATGTACGGAAAGGGGGTTCCTCTTAGGGGACTTTAAAAGGAAAATTTACTCTTGTAGTAAGTAAGTAGAACAAAAAGTTGCAAATAAAGGGTTGTTTATTTCAAACAGGGTAGGGGTAGTAGAAAAAATTTAATCTACAGTGGGTATGACATAAAAAGGGGGGATGCTAACACAAAGACATACAATGCATGAAATAATACAATCAGGGATACCATATAGTTACAGAAAAAACATATATAATGGTGAAATCCTGACGCGTTTCGAAAAACAGTTTTTTTTCTTCTTCAGGGAGATAATTGTGTCAACAAGGATATTTAGCATGTCATATGCATAGACTTGAGGGTCATAGGGTTGCATCCATAGGGGGTAAACATAAAATCAATAGACACCAGGAGAAACCTCTGATTCCAAAGAGCCACGTCCCACCGGCGCCCGATGCCCAGGGTGCACCCAAAAGACGCAAACACACTTCCCCGGAGGAGGGGCTCCCCAACAAGGGGCACGCTGCGCTTATGGTTGGAGGTGTGGATGAGGGTCAGAAAACAGTATATGAGTATTCAATGTGGACGAGTCCAGATTGGGAAGAGGCTTGCTGGCGTACGCTGTAGGTTTTAGTACCTGTTGGAGTGTGAGGATTCAGGGGGGCTAGCTTCATTAACCCCCTCCTTTTCAGAAGATGAGGATGAGCCGTGGGGGGGGGGGTTTGGGTTGGAGAGGTATGTGGAGCCCCCTTCAGACGGTGGTCCTCTGGGATGTCAAAGGAAACGGAGAAAGGAGTGGGGGTTCCTGTTGGTCGCCCTCTAGTCCTTTAGGCAGGATCAGGGAGGCAGCGTCTGCACAGCAGCGTCAATCAGCTGAAATAGAAATTCACCATATAAGCTGGGTTTACTGTTAAAAAAAAGTGTAAAATGCAAAACTCCGGTGGGGGTAACAAGATGTTTGCTTGCCGACTTCTCAGTGTATCCTTACTGTGGAGGAGTGCGGGGTGCAGCAAGATGGCGGCGACGAAACGTCACTACACATTCTGACGGGTCGCCTAATCTGACGAAACACAGGAAGTGAAGCCTTGCGGCTTCACAGCCTGGTTATCTACTGCCCCTGTGCAAGTCACGCTGCGCGTTCTGAGTGGTCCCTGCTGTCATCTGGGACCTGTGTGTCTCCCAGAAGACAGCAGAGGGGAACGGAGGAGGGGCCGGACTTGGCGTAGATCGCTGCGGATCCTGCGGCAATCTTTCGCTGGAAGTGGGAGCAAATGCCTGTATTAGACATGTATCGGCTCCCCCCTGAAAGGTGCCAAATGTGACACCCGAAGAGAGGGGGGGGGGTCTGGACAGCGGAACTTCCACTTTTAGATGGAACTCTGCTTAATAAATGTATATCTGTGAAGTATTCATTCATTGGCCTGTAGGGGGGGCTCCAACCTTCTCAGTGCGGGGGCCACGCCGTGTATTTATATATATATTCACAGGCCAAAATAAACCCCTCCAGAGTCCTCCATACATTAGGGTCTCTATAAGAGTCTCCATCAGATTCTCCCCCTTACATCATGCCCCCCCATTAGAGTCAGAGTCCCCCCTTACTGTTTTCTGGATATTTTTGTTGTTATTCTGTCTCTCACTGGTAAAACAAACCGACCAATAAAATTATAGACTGATCATTTCTTTTGTCAGAGGGCAAACATACAAAAATCAGCAGGGGGTCAAATACTTTTTATTCCCTCACTGTACATGGCTGTCTAACATAACATTTGGGCATTTTTCACAGCCAGGGAGTTGCATACAGCCTCCGAGAAAAAGCAATGGCGGCACGCGGGCATACACCGATATTTACGTAAGCACAGACAAGCATATTTAAGTATGTAGAAACCGGATGATGACTACAGTTGTGCTCATAAGTTTACATACCCTGGCAGAATTTATGATTTCTTGGCCATTTTTTTCACCTCCGTGTTTCACAGTAGGAATGGTGGACCTTTCATCATAGGCCTTGTTGACTCCTCTCCAAATGTAGCGTTTATGGTTGTGGTCAAAAGCTCAATTTTGGTCTCATCACTCCAAATGACTTTGTGCCAGAAGGTTTGAGGCTTGTCTCTGTGCTGTTTGGCTATTTATGTCTACATTTTATATATTTATAGTTTATATGTTTATAATTCAGTTTTCTTGCTGGGCTCGGCCGCACTTTAAATATCTACTTTTGTTTATCTCCGGTGACACATGCAGCAAAATACTAGTGTGAGAAGCCAGTGGTGGAAGCTGACACCTGGGATGCCTATTCGTCACAGGTGGTGCTGCTCACAAGCACAGCCGCTTCCATCAGAGGCTTCTCACGCAGGCATTTTATATTGTGATCTGTTATCAGAGGCTTAGATTTCCCCCTTAAGAAGATACGGAAACCCCTGTATCGAGACACGTAGGGGAAGGGGACAGGACAGAGCACATTTGCACAGGTGATCTGTCAGAGAGGAACAACATACCACCCGGTACCAGTCCGGTATTTACCATTGTTTTACCTGATATGGAGCAGTGCACTGACGCACCTAATATATGTGAGCATACCTCCCAACTTTTAAAAGTCCCACCGCGGGACATAGATGATCTTCCCTCTCCCCTGTAAACGAAAGTTGTTGAGCGGGGGAGGGGGGGTTCGCGGGACATTTTTCCCCGCTGCCGCCGATCTCGGGGGGGGTGGGTGTCGCCGATTGCAGGGGGTGGGGCGCCGCTCGCGCGGGGGGGGGGGGGGGGGGGGTTACCTGCTTCCACTGGGTCCTTGTTCCTCCACTTCCTGCTGTGCCTGCTCTGCGGGAAAAACACTACTCTCGCGGGAATGCGGGAAGGAGGGGCCTATGCGGGAAAAACCCGCAGAATCCGTGCCTGTTGGGAGGTATGTGTGAGTATCCCAATTGGTGTTTTTTTTTTTTTACTTTCTGTTTATTAAACCATTAAAACTCTATTACACTATCAAGTCTTAGGCCTCGTACACACGACCGATTTTCTCGGCAAGAACCAGCAAGAAACTTGCTGGCAGAGAGGTCTTGCCGAGTAAATCGGCCGTGTGTACGCGGCTATCGGGTTTCTCGTCGAGAAAACCGACAAGTAACCTCGACGAGAAAATAGAGAACCTGCTCTCTATTTTCTCATCGAGATTCTCGTCAGCCTGTTTCTCGACGAGAAAAGTGAGTGTGTGTACACTTACCTGTCCGCCGGGAAGCCCGCGCATGTTCGAAATGAATTTGACGCATGCGCGGTAGCTTCCTAGGCATACGTAGGGTATACCAAGATGGCGGCGACGGCATCGAATGTGACGAGCGCATGCTCGTCGTAGTCGATGACATCACCGCGTACGCTCCATTCAAAGAACCACGGGTTCTTTGAAACGAGCGTGTGTACACTCGGCCGGGACAATTTTCTTGTCCAAGAATCTCGTCGAAAAAAACGACATGTTTTTTTCAACGAGAATCTCGGCCGTGTGTACGAGGCCTTAGGCCCCTTTCACACCAGCGGACCGTATGTCCGCTTTTTCATCCATCCGTTTATGGATGAAAAAGGGACATACATTGGTCCCTATGAGATAGCGGGTGTCAGCGGATGAACATCCGCTGACACCCGATCTCCTCTGGGTCCGCAATCCTCCGATTCTGCAGACGGAGGAAAATCCTATTTTTCAATCCGTCTGCAGATTCCCCCCATAGAGGAGAGTGGAGATCTGACAGGGCGGTCCCCGCACAGTGTGCGGGGACCGCCCTGTCATCCGCCGGCTCAGCGGGGATCAGCGGAGCGATCCCCGCTGAGCAAGCGGAGGTTCACAGGGCGGATCATCACGGATCCGTCCCGTGTGAAAGTGGCCTACATTTCATACACTTTGCAGGCGCTTTGCAGGCGCTATTGCGCTAAAAATAGCGCCTGCAATGCGCCCTGAAAAAGACGCTCCTTTGTATCCAGTGTGAAAGCCCGAGGGCTTTCAGACTGGAGCGGTGCGCTGGCAGGAGGGTAAAAAAACTCCTGCCTGCCGCATCTTTGAGGCGCGGTAGGAGCAGTAAAAATACCGCTCCTATAGCGCCCCTGCCCATTGAAAACAATGGGGTAGCGCCTCCAACGCGCCCGCAAAACGCCACAAAGAGGCGTTTTAGCGAGCGGTTTTAACCCTTTTTCGGTCAAAATCACCCCGCTAGCACCCGCAAATCGCGGCAAACACGATGGTAAAACGCCGCTAAAAATAGCGGCGTTTTACCGCCAGCGCACCCAGGGCTTCAGTGTGAAAGTAGCCTTACCGAGGTACCATACTGACGAGTCCAGGATTACGATGTAACTACAAGAGCCCAGAGGTGGTTCATATGTGTGTTTTGACTGCGCTTAATCACAAAGTCACACGCTCTGAGGTGAGCATTAAATACCTAAGGGGAGCACCAGAGTGAGGAACACCACGGCATGTTCTGGATCACCTAGCAGTTTTATAATCGCAGGAACATTATTGCACTTAGCAGTTTTATAATCGCATGATCTTTATAACCGCATGAACTTTATTACACCTGGATAGACTCTTCTTTTTGGATACCATACACGTGCACAGGAGCACTTCTTTGAACAACCCAGCAATGCAATATTGATAAGCTATATAACCCTTTCCCACCGAGCGTACGCAGATTCGCGGCCTCGGCTTTCGGGGGTTATACCGGGATGATGCCCGCATCTGCAGGCATCATCCCAGTATCATTTTTTAGAGCCGGCGATTGGCTTTCCAGGGATAACAGCCGATGTGGCTAAAAGCCGCTCGGTTGTTATCCCGGAGGAGCGGGAGGGGACATCCCCCCCTCCCGACGCCTCCGACGCTCTTACCGGGACTCTTAATCCACGATGCGCCACCTCCGGCGCCTAGAGAGAGACTGAAATGAAGCCGCGAACGGCTTTGATTCAGTCTCTTCAAAGTAAACACGTAAACGACGTCATGACGTCATGTCCGGGTTACTCGGCTGCCAATGGCGCCAGATTTATAAAAATACACAGTATTCAGAATCGCCATTTTCGGCGATCTGAATACTTTGAAGTGCAAAGGAGGGATCGGGGGTCTTTTAGACCCCCGATCCCTCCATAAAGAGTACCTGTCACAACTTATTACTGTCACAAGGGATGTTTACATTCCTTGTGACTAGAGGTCGACCGATATATCGGTCGGCCGATATATCGGCCGATTTTTCGCACTTTTTAATTAATCGGCATCGGCCGATTTATTCTGGAAACAAAAGCCGATATAAAAAAAAAAAAAAACTTCAGTGCGGCTTGCAAATAACATCTTTCATAGAAGTCAATGCAAGTTGCCTGAAGTTTCCCATGGAGGTGGAGCTACGTGTCTCTGGGCAGCCTGCCAAGTGAGAGAAAAGAGATACAATGTTTCTTCTTATCAATGAACTGAACTCCATGTGTAGAAGTTCTCAGTTTAACCATTTAAAGGCTAAATCTATTCTGACACTTGTAGCTTACAAGTCAAAATCCTGTATTTTCTGCTAGAAAATCACTTGGAACCCCCAAACATTATATTTTTTTTTTTTTAGCAGAGACCCTAGGGAATAAAATGGCGGTTGTTGCAATATTTTATGTCACACGGTATTTGCGCAGCGGTCTTTTAAACGCAATTTTTTGGGGAAAATACACTTTAATGAATATTAAATAAAACTAAAAACTTTTTTTTTTCCGTCAAAGTTTTGATTACCTGTTTTTGTGCCTGCTTCCTGATTCCCTTACCGAAGATGGCGGCGACAGCACGCAAGAGCTGAGAGAGAGATTGGCTTCGGGTGCCGACATCGCGGGCGCCCAGGACAAGTAAGTGTCCATATAATAAAAGTCAGCAGCTGCAGTATTTGTAGCTGCTGACTTTTAATATTTATTTATTTTTTGGCGGAACTCCGCTGCTTTCACACTGGAGCGGGCAGGCGTTGGCGGTAAAAAGCAGCTAGTTTTAGCTGCGCTTTACCATCATTTTAGTGGCGATATTCGGCTGCTAGCGGGGCGCTTATAACCCAGCTAGCGGCCGATGAAGAGGTTAAATGCGCCCGTGAAGCACCGCTGCAGAAGCGCTTTGCAGGCGCTTCGGCAGCAGAGCCCATTCATTTCAATGGGCAGTAGTGGTGGAGGAGCGGTTTACACCGCTCCAAAGATGCTGCTTGCAGGACTTTTTTTTAACATCCTGCCAGCGCACCGCCTCTGTGTGAAAGCACTCAGGCTTTCACACTGAGACTGCAGGGGAGCTGTTTTGCAGCCATTTTTACAGGTGCTATTTTTAGCCCAAAAGTGCCTGAAAAACGCCCCAGTGTGAAAGGGGTCCAACTGTTATTTATTTTTTTTCCCCTTCATCTCATAAAATCTAAAAAAATCGGCCTAACATAACGGCCCAAAAAAATCGTCATCATATATCGGCCATCGGCCGCAGCGATTTCTAAATATCGGCATCGGCCAGAGAAAAACCCATATCGGTCGACCTCTACTTGTGACAGCAATAAAAGTGATCAATTTTTTTTTTAAAACACAATTTTATATTAAAAAAATTCATAATATAAATAAGTAAAAAAAAAACAAACTTAAAGCGCCCCTGTCCCCGCGAGCTCACGCAGCAAAGAAAACGCATACGGAAGTCGCGCCGGGATATGTGAACTGTGTTCAAATCACACATGTGAGGTATCGCCGCGATCGTCAGAGCGAGAGCAATAATTCGAGCTGTAGACCTCCTCTGTAACTATAACCTGGTAACCGAAAAAAAAAATTAAAGTGTTGCCTATGGAGATTTTTAGGTACCGTAGTTTGTTGCCATTCCACGAGTGCGTGCAATTATAAAGCATGACATGTTTGGTATCTATTTACTCAGCGTAACATCATCTTTCACATTATACAAAAAAGTTGGGCTAACTTTACTTTAAAAAAAAAAAAAAAATTAATGAAATGTATTTTTCCAAAAAACTTGCGTTTAAAACACTGCTGCACAAATACCGTGTGACATAAAATATTGAAACAATCACCATTTTATTCTCTAGATTCTCTGCTAAAAAATATATATATATATAATGTTTGGGGGTTCTAAGTAATTTTCTAGCAAAAAATACGGATTTTAACTTGTAAACACCAAATGTCAGAAATAGGCTTCAGCCTCGTACACACAACCGATTTTCTCGGCAAGAGAAAAACGGGCGTGTGTACGAGGCTTTCAGGTTTCTCGTCAAGAAAACTGCCCAGAATCTCGACGAGAAAAATAGGGAACCTGCTCTCTATTTTCTCTTGTCGGGATTCTCGTCGGCCTGTTTCCAGATGAGAAATCCGAGAGTGTGTACGCTTACCTGTCGACGTGGAAACCCGCGCATGCTCGAAATGACTTTGACGCATGCGCGGCAGCTTCCTAGGCAAAGGTAGGGTGTAGCAAGATGGCGGCGACGGCATCGAATGTGACGAGCGCACGCTCGCCGTAGTCGATGACGTCACCACGTTCGTTCCATTCAAAAGAACGGCGGTTCTTTTGAATCGAGCGTGTGTACACTCGGCCGGGACAAGATTCTTGTCAAGAATCTCGTCAGGGAAAAACTACGAGTTTTTTCCTGACGAGATTCTCGGTTGTGTGTACTAGGCTTTAGTAATGAAAGGGATAATACTGGATGCTATGCACATGCACAGGAGCACTTTTTTATGCATTAGTGGGTCACTGATAATCTATACAGGATCATAAAAGTGGGAATTGCACTTCTTTGCACAGTAGCACTTTATATTAATTATCATCATTGTTTATGCTTTTATATACACATCTTTTATATATGTATTTTTTATATTTTATATATGTGTTCATTTATTGCACTATTGTCACTTTCCACTGTTTGAAAAGACGTTTTTATTTCACTATTGGAGTTTTTTTTTTATATGTTTCTTTTTACACTGGTATAGTGTATTGCCTCATACACACGATCAGTTTTTCCGACAAGAAAAGTGCGATGTGAGCTTTCTGTCAAGAATTCCGACCGTGTGTATGCTCCATCACACTTTTTTTGTGGGAATTCCTGCCAAGAAAAGATTGATAGCAGGTTCTCTATTTTCGTGACAGGAAAATTTCCTATCAGGAATCGCGGTCATCTGTATGCAATTACGACGCAAAAAAGAAAAAAAAACACGCATGCTCAGAATCAAGCAGAAGAACCAAACTGCCTATTGAACTTCATTGATCGTGGCTCGTCATACGTGTTGTACGTCACCGTGTTCTTGACGTTCGGAATTTCAGACAAGATTTGTGTGACCCGTGTGTATGCAACACAAGTTTGAGCCGTTTTCCGTAGGAAAAAAACACCACGGTTTTCCTGTCGGAAAAACTGATCGTGTGTACAGGGCATATGACTTTGGAAAGCGCAGCGTATATATTTATTTATCAGAGGCTTCTCACACAGGTATTTTATATTGTGATCTGTTATCAGAGGCTTCTCACACAGGTATTTTATATTGTCTTCTATCAGAAGCTTCTCACACAGGTATTTTATATTGTCTTCTATCAGAAGCTTCTCACACAGGTATTTTATATTGTGATCTGTTATCAGAGGCTTCTCACACAGGTATTTTATATTGTGATCTGTTATCAGAGGCTTCTCACACAGGTATTTTATATTGTCTTCTATCAGAAGCTTCTCACACAGGTATTTTATATTGTCTTCTATCAGAAGCTTCTCACACAGGTATTTTATATTGTGATCTGTTATCAGAGGCTTCTCACACAGGTATTTTATATTGTGATCTGTTATCAGAGGCTTCTCACACGGGTATTTTATATTGTCTTCTATCAGAAGCTTCTCACACAGGTATTTTATATTGTGATCTGTTATCAGAGGCTTCTCACACAGGTATTTTATATTGTCTTCTATCAGAAGCTTCTCACACAGGTATTTTATATTGTGATCTGTTATCAGAGGCTTCTCACACAGGTATTTTATATTGTCTTCTATCAGAAGCTTCTCACACAGGTATTTTATATTGTGATCTGATATCAGAGGCTTCTCACACGGGTATTTTATATTGTGATCTGTTATCAGAGGCTTCTCACACGGGTATTTTATATTGTGATCTGTTATCAGAGGCTTCTCACACAGGTATTTTATATTGTGATCTGTTATCAGAGGCTTCTCACACGGGTATTTTACATTGTGACAAATTGAGGACTAGGGTGGTGAATTCATACTCCTCATGGGGTAATTAGGATGAATAATAAGCCCTCTAACACTATTGACTCTAGGTCAATAATTGGTATTTCCACAGAAAATAGTGTACACAAAGTACTAATATGAACAGTAGAATAATAAAGTGCAAATGTGCAAACCAAGGAAAAAAAATCCTTGTGACATCAAATAATCCAAAACTTGAATGAAAGCAACAAATACAAAAGTGCAAGTGCAAATAATCCAAGACCTTAGTATACTGCTTGTGTTAATAAGGTGCCTTGGTAAGCCAGCAAAATAAAGTGCTGTGTGGTAGGGTATATAATGTGCAATGAATAGGATAGAGTAATCTCAATTAATATTATGTAGCGCTACCCCCAGTTAAGAGAGCCGCTGATATTGATTTGGGCCCTGTAGTGCACCGCTGTCAACCCCCGGCAATCGGCTCTAACCTCCCGTGGCACAGCTGGTGATAGAGAGATAGGACCGCGTGACCGCAACTGTTGGTGACGCAGTCCTATAACAAACATACACAGAATATACTTTAAAACTCCTATTAAAGTAAGCGGAACTGACACCAAATGTACTTTACCCAGATATTTTACTGAGGCTAATGGGCAAGTAATAAACAACAGTATAACAAGTTGCAGATCCCTGCAATAAACAGTAATAAAGATAAACAGAGTAATCAGAATAATTAAGTATTGCTATGCAACTCTAGCGCTGCCCTTTTACAGCTACTTCCCCTCATGGGTAGACTAACACCCAGCAATGTCTACCTATGCAGTCAGGCCTGACTGATCTAAATGGAAGTTCAGTGAAACAATATTCGCTAGCAATCTCTCGGTGGTGCACTTGAAGAACAACTTTGTAATCCAAACGAATAGTAAAGATAAAGTATCTGTCTTTAAACAGCTCTCACCACCTGGACAAGTCCAAGTCCCTTTCCTCCATCGATTCGTCTAGGAACAGGAATCCACCGACATCCAAGTCTTCAATCCTTCTGGTGTACTGCAGCAAGGAGGATTAGATGTCTCTAAGGCTCTGCTAGGCTGGCAGAGGGCTCTTTGGAAAGGAGCACACGGCCCGGGCTTCAGGCCTTGTGCACACAGCAGTTCAGCACAGAGATCCTCTTGCTAGGAGAGGGGTGTCCAAAGAGGCCGACCAAAACTCTGCCTCCCCTTTATAAAGTCTGCCCCAGCAGTCTCTGTTCTGGAGCAATGCACCCTGGGTGCTGCAAGATGTACTGGGAGATGTAGTCTCTCTCTCCTCTGCTTTCACTTCCATAATGTCTCTTTACTTCCTCCTGACTCACCTCTCACCTGGAACTTCTTATCTCTCTGCATTAAAGGGGAACACCCCGCTACACACTCCCCCCACTTGAACTCTTTGGTCCCCAAAGATAAACTTCAACAAATACTGTTTACCATTTTGGACAATGTCGAGCATGATGTTGGCATAGGGAATTCCCACCAAAACTTTGGGATGGAACTCTCTTGCCCACAGGTCACACTACCATGAGTGGCCTGCCTAACTGTGCCAGAGAGTGAGCTGGGGTTGCCCTCCACCAAATGGACGGTGGAAGGATCAGGTTGTTCAACACTTCTCCTAGCCGTTACAACAGAGTCCTCTGAGCTCGTCCCCATTTGGGGGTAAGTTAGTTTCTTGGGAGGCCTGATGACTCTGCGAGCCCTCTGCTCTCTTGGTGCTTCTGACTCTGGCACCACAGGCTCTTCTTCAGGAGTAAGTTCAGGTAACATTGCTGGTTCTGGAACCTCTGATTCAGAAGTCAACTGACGTATGGAATCTCTAGAGTCCTCCTCTGCGCAAGTGTCAGGAACATCTTCCCAGTAATCAGCTGAGGGACTGAAGGGTATGAATTCAGTAGCCTCCGGATTCAGCGTTGCATCTGGGGTATCCCCTCCATTTGGGAGATCTATGGCGGACGTTCCCAGAGTCGAGGGAGGCCACAGCCAGTCCAGTTCTCCACCTTCTTCTGTACTCAATTGGGAGGCCTCCCCATCTTTGGCTCGAGAGGTCTGGGACCGAGTGTTCGGCCTAGGAATATCCAGGATAGAGGCCGGTTCAGGGGAGTCTCTCACGGGAGGTATTCTGACTGCCTCAGCAAGTGGGAGCAGGTGGTTCCGATGCCACGTCTTCAGTGGACCCACCTTTCCTTCTGGCTTTAGTTTGTAGACAGGCAAACCGGGCAACTTCCTACAGACAACATAGGGCTCAGATCTCCACCTGTCGGCAAGCTTGTGTTTTCCAGGGACCCCCAGATTGCGTAGCAGTACTCGGTCCCCGGGCTGCAGATCTTGCACTCGAACCTTCAGATCAAAATTTCTCTTGTTGCGGGCCCCCCTTTGATCCGAAGCCGCCTGGGCTTGTTCATAGGCCACCTGCAAGCTACGTCTAAGTCTGTCCACGTATCCCTTGTGGGATGTAGCTGAGGTATTGTCTATAGAAGTGCCAAAGGCCAGGTCCACAGGTAGCCTTGCTTCTCTCCCAAACATAAGTCGAGAAGGGGAGTAGCCAGTGGCGTCACTTGTGGTACAGTTATAGGCATGTACTAGGGCTGAGATGTGCTGACTCCAGTGTTGCTTCTTCTCTGTTTCTAAGGTTCCCAACATGTTGAGCAGGGTCCGGTTAAATCTCTCCGACTGAGCATCTCCTTGTGGGTGGTAAGGCGTGGTTCTGGTCTTCTTTATTCCTAATGAATCCAAAAGTCTTCGGATCAACCGACTCTCAAAGTCCCTTCCTTGATCTGAGTGGAGTCTCTGTGGTAGTCCGTAATGGACAAAATACTTCTCCATAAGTATCTTGGCCACGGTGGATGCCTTCTGGTCTTTGGTTGGGAAAGCTTGAGCATAGCGGGTGAAATGGTCGGTTATTACCAGAACATTCCCCAATCCACTCAGGTCGGGTTCGAGGCAGAGAAAGTCAATGCATACCAGATCCATTGGGCCTTGACTCTGTAAGTGGCCCATTGGGGCAGCTTGATGGGGTAGGGTCTTTCTCTGAATGCATCGTGCACAGGAATGGCAATACTCCTCTACTTCTGCCCTCATGCAGGGCCAATAGAATCGATTTCTGACAAGCTGGAAGGTCCGTTCTGCCCCTAGGTGACCATGATGGTCATGCAGGGCAATTAGTACAGTCTCTCGGTGCTTCTCTGGAAGAAATAACTGCCACTTATCTTCTGAGTCATCAGAGGGGCCCCTTCGGTAGACCACTCCCTGATGTACCTGTAGCCTGTCCAATTCCTTCCTCAACAGGCGAGCCTCCTTTGAGGGGTGATGTAGGAATTTGTTGGGATCCTGATTCTCCAGGGCTTCGAGGACCAATCTCCCCATGGGGTCTTCCAATTGGTCACACCTCAACTCCTTCTTGGACAGTCTCGGTAGGTTGTCTTCCTCCAGTTGAGTTACCCCACAATAGTGTTTGGGGACTCCTACCATGGTAACCCCTATTTCTTCTGCTCTGGAGCCTCCTCTGGCTTGGAATTCAGCCCCTTGACAAAGGGCCCGCACCCCGTCCGGTGCCACTTGGGTCCAATCTTCCCAGTCATTTGTCGTGGCATGAGACCTCCGGGACAGGGCATCTGCATCCCTATTTCCGGCTCCTGGTCTGTACTTCAGACTGAAGTTGAATCCAGACAATGCGGCCAACCACCTGTGTCCGGTGGCATCTAGTTTCGCGGTGGTGAAGAGGTAGGTCAGGGGGTTGTTGTCTGTCTTCACAGTAAACTCTGCCCCATACAAGTAGTCTTTTAGCTTGTCTACTACCGCCCATTTGAGGGCCAGGAATTCCAGCTTATGAGTGGGGTAATTCTTTTCTGAGGGGGTCAGGCTCCTGCTCACATAGGCCACTGGTCGCAGTTGTCCTTCATGTTCTTGGTAGAGTACACCACCTAGACCCTCATGGCTGGCATCCACATGTAATTCATAAGGTCTGGTAGGGTCGGCGTAGGCCAGGACTGGGGCAGTGGTTAAGCTCCTCTTCAGAGCATGAAAGGCCTCTTCACACCTTGGGTTCCACTGATCTTGAACTGACTCACCAGGCCTCCTGGGCCCTGAGTCATCCTCTTCCCCTTCTGCCTTTTAGCAATTCATTCAACGGGCGGGCAATCCGAGCAAACCCCTCCACAAACCTCCTATAATAGAAGCAGAACCCCAGGAAGGATCTGAGCTCTGTTACTGTGGTGGGTCGTGGCCAGGAAGTGACTGCTTCCAACTTCTCAGGATCTGTGGCCACCCCTTCTTCAGACACTATGTGCCCCAGATAGTTCACAGAAGACTGGTAGAACCGACACTTCTCGGGGGAAAGCTTAAGTCCCTCTTCGCTGAGTCTTCTCAATACTTTCTCCAACCTGGCTTCATGTTCTTCCAAGGTTCTTCCAAAGACAATGACATCGTCCAAGTACACAAGGACTTCTATAAGATTCATGTCTCCAACAGTCTTCTCCATAAGGCGTTGAAAGGTAGCAGGAGCTCCAGACAGACCCTGAGGCATCCTATTGAATTTGAAGAATCCCACCGGGGTTATGAAGGCTGTCTTCTCCCTGTCTTCTGGGTGCATAGGGATTTGATAGTACCCACTCTTGAGGTCCATCACACTGAACCATTTGGCTCCAGACAAACTTTGTAGGGCATCTTCTATCCTTGGCGTGGTGTATTGGTCAGGGATGGTTCTCCTGTTGAGAGTCCTGTAATCGATACAAAGCCTCAACGACCCATTCTTCTTTCTGACCACCACGATTGGGGAGGCATAGGGACTTCTAGACTCCCGGATCACACCAGTCTTCTTTAGTTCTACAAGTTGTTCCCTCAGATCCTCCAGATCTGCCAGGGGGACCCGCCTGACCCTCTCTCGGAAGGGCTTATCTTCTTGGAGGCGGATCCGATGGGTGGCACTTCTTGCACACCCCACATCGAATTCATCTTCGGAAAAGATCTTCTCCCACCTGGACAGCTGGGCCTTGGCTCTTTCTTTCCAAGCCCTGGGTAGGTTCAGGTTTTCCACGGACAGTTTCTCCCAAACATCTCCTCCGTCACCCGTCCCCTTGACTTCGGACCAAGTGACCGGGGCAGCAGGGCTCACCTGACCAAGCAACACTCTGGCAGGGATCTCCATGGGTCCTCCCGTAGTGTTCCTAACACTCACCGGAACTCTGCCATGGGCCTTCTTCAGGGCCTTGAACGGAATCACTTCTGGTATCACTTCCAGGCCTGAGGACTCTTCCCTTGGGTCTGATTCCAGCATGACAAAGGGGCCAGGTTGTTCCCACGAAAGCTTCACAGTGGCCCTAAGACAGGTTACTTCTCCGGGCTGTAGCACTACTCCTTCTCTGCCAAGTCTCCACACCTTCCCTATCCCCTCTCCCGGGGTCTTCTGCTCTAAGACCAGTCGTTGGTAGGCTGTCTTTAGCATGGGATGGATTTTGGTGGCTGAATGGTTTCTCTCTTTCACTAGAGGGGTCAGGAGTCTCCTGACTAGATCCGTGTTTGTCCCAATGATCAGGGAAATCTTGCTGGCTCCAGGCGGCCGGGGACACACAACTGCCAGGGTGTCAAACACTTCAGCCTTCCCAGCCACGGATGGGTCGAAAGTCATCTTTATGGGCAGGTACCCATCATAAGGGAAACTCTGGGTTCCAAGTCCCCATATCTCCAGCTCTTCTATCTTCTGGATAGGCAGATGACTCAAGTGCCTATCATAGAAGTCCCGGTATAGTAAAGTCACCTGTGCTCCGGTGTCCAAAAGAGCTTTAGTATAGACTCCTTCCACTTGAATGGGCACAGTAGGAGACGGGCCCACCAGTTCCTTTGGGTATGGCCGGACTGGGGTCACCTCTTTTTTTTGGCTTTCGACCCTTGCCCTGCTCCTTTTGGACTTTAATTTTTCCTGAGCCTGGCATGCATTGACTTTCTCCCTCTCAATGGGGGCACAAACCCGCTGAGGGATGTTATTGTTCCTTTTAGGTGGATGTTCCTTCTTTGGGGTGCTGTACTTCCACTGAGGGGTCTTGCCCCCTCCCTCTGGGGTACATCTTGGTGGGGGTGTACTATACCTCCTCCTAGGAGTTTTGTCTCCTCCATTCTTGGCCTTTTTTTTTAGTTTGGAGCGCACTGAAGATGATGGGCACCCGGTTGACTCCTTCACCGGGGCCCTTTGGAGTTTCCCGCCGGCTTGCAATTATCTGTTCTCTTCTTCTTTGGGCTGGAGCATACGTTTGCAAAGTGGCCACTCCCTCCGCAGTTATAGCAAATCACCTCTTCTCGGTCCTGTAGGGAGGCCGGTGCTGAGGTGTTTGGGAACAACTCCTTTCTTGGGCTTGGTTTCTCTCGTCTTCTCTGATCTTTCTCCATCAAAGAGGTCAGCATCTCCAACACTTGGGCCATTTGCGATTTCAGAGTGTCAACCTCCGCTTCTCTTTCTGGGCTCTTGACCGAATGTACCAACACTGGTACAGGTGTGACATTCGCCTTGGCCACCTGCTGATCTTCCTCCAGCGCCTCTTCGTCCCTAATAATTTTTATTAGATCAGAGTAGGTTAGTGACATTCCTCCTCCTGAGGTTTTCAGGTGCAGCCAGACCGGGTCTGAGCGCCGCGCTCCCCTCATGATCTGCTTCATGCGTGCTTCATCTGCATCTTTGGGCAGCATTCCCTTCTTCAGTACAATCTTGCATAACTGCCTGTTCAGCCTTCTAACATATTCTGACAGTTTCTCATTCGGCTGCTGGAGAGTGTGTTCAATTTGATAAATCATCTCTGACACCTTCTCCAGCTGACCAAACTCTTCCTGCAGCATGGCCAGGCAATCTTGAGCTGTACAGTTTTCATTTCCAAACCGGAAGCTCTTCACCGATTCTGCCGCGGCACCTTTCAGACTTTCTAAGACTCGCTGTCTCTTCTGTGCCTCAGGCACCTCCCATGCTTCTACTGCCTGCAATGCCTGTTCCACCCAAGTGTCAAAATCTTCCTCCCCCGCAGGGACGGGGAGCTTCCCTGAGAAGGTGCTAAGCTTCTGGTAACCGGCCTCCACATGCACCGTACTGCTTTTCAGGCACTTAATTACAAGGTCTCCTAGAGCATTCAACAATTCAGGCCCTATAGCGGCCAGCGGTGATCCCGGGCTTAATAGTTCCTTAAGCTTTTCTGCTTTAGGGGATAGTGGTGGAGATAATTGTGGGAGTGATGGCTTTGGTGTCTGAAACCATTCTTCCTTCACTGGCAGCGTATGTATCAAGTGATAGATCTGATTATCTATGGCTTGTATACTCTGACTTTTAAAATGCTCTGGGATTTCGTTTTTCCATTCTACCAGTGCGTATGTAAACAAGATCACTGGATCTGGCCTAAAATCCATCACCCATGCTTTGTGGCTCGGAGACAGTAACAATACGAGATGTTTTATCTCCTCTTCCTTCCATCTTTCCCCCGGGAGTACAATGACTACCGCCGCGGTTGGATCGGCGCCAATCGCTGCGCACCACTGTGACATTGCCAGCGGGTCCATGCTGGTACTTCTGACCGGCTTGATTGCAGCGTGCAACGTACAAGGATCCCGGACGAGCCCCCACGTGTAGCGCTACCCCCAGTTAAGAGAGCTGCTGATATTGATTTGGGCCCTGTAGTGCACTGCTGTCAACCCCTGGCAATCGGCTCTAACCTCCCGTGGCACAGCTGGTGATAGAGGGATAGGACCGCGTGACCGCAACTGTTGGTGACGCAGTCCTATAACAAACATACACAGAATATACTTTAAAACTCCTATTAAAGTAAGCGGAACTGACACCAAATGTACTTTACCCAGATATTTTACTGAGGCTAATGGGCAAGTAATAAACAACAGTATAACAAGTTGCAGATCCCTGCAATAAACAGTAATAAAGATAAACAGAGTAATCAGAATAATTAAGTATTGCTATGCAACTCTAGCGCTGCCCTTTTACAGCTACTTCCCCTCATGGGTAGACTAACACCCAGCAATGTCTACCTATGCAGTCAGGCCTGACTGATCTAAATGGAAGTTCAGTGAAACAATATTTGCTAGCAATCTCTCGGTGGTGCACTTGAAGAACAACTTTGTAATCCAAACGAATAGTAAAGATAAAGTATCTGTCTTTAAACAGCTCTCACCACCTGGACAAGTCCAAGTCCCTTTCCTCCATCGATTCGTCTAGGAACAGGAATCCACCGACATCCAAGTCTTCAATCCTTCTGGTGTACTGCAGCAAGGAGGATTAGATGTCTCTAAGGCTCTGCTAGGCTGGCAGAGGGCTCTTTGGAAAGGAGCACACGGCCCGGGCTTCAGGCCTTGTGCACACAGCAGTTCAGCACAGAGATCCTCTTGCTAGGAGAGGGGTGTCCAAAGAGGCCGACCAAAACTCTGCCTCCCCTTTATAAAGTCTGCCCCAGCAGTCTCTGTTCTGGAGCAATGCACCCTGGGTGCTGCAAGATGTACTGGGAGATGTAGTCTCTCTCTCCTCTGCTTTCACTTCCATAATGTCTCTTTACTTCCTCCCGACTCACCTCTCACCTGGAACTTCTTGTCTCTCTGCATTAAAGGGGAACACCCCGCTACAATTAAATATATCCAAACAACCTTAATATACTAGTAAGGTATCTTGCTAGCCAACAAGTGCTAAAGTAACAGTATAGTACAATTGTGCAAAATGTGACAGTAAAAAAACGTGACAATAAAAAAAACTTGATAACTTGACGTTTCCAGCAAGTGCTGGAGCAATGGTAAAGTGCAAATGTGCAGAGCTATGATATCAAATAGTCCAGATGAAGCTAATAAAAGCTAAGTGCAACTATTTCCATGCAAGATAGTGACTTGATATATTCCGGGGTAGTGAACCATAAAAATGGTGAACCATAAAATGGTATTTAAAAGTCTGAATTTGGCAAATAAAGTGATGAGTGCTGGGATTAAGTGCTGAGTGGTGTTTTCTTCTATGACTTCCACACTGTGAATGACTTGCTGTTTGGTGAATAGATGGCCTCTAGGGATGAGCTCGGTGTTCGAGTCGAACATACGTTCGACTCGAACATCGGCTGTTCGATCGTTCGACGAAGATCGAACGATTTGGGCCGTTCGCGCCTAATTCGAGTGACGCGAACGGCCCACAATGCACTACGCCATCGCAGTGTCATCCAGGCGCTGTGATTGGCCAAGCATGCACTGTGACCCCGCATGCTTGGCCAATCACAGCGCCGGCAGCGAGGAGAGCAATGATTGGCCACAGGCAGGATGCCTGTGGCCAATTATTGCTGAGGGTGTTTAGTACACGCCCCACACTATAAAAGGCCGCCAGCACGGCGGCCTAGTGTAGTGTGTTCCGGAGCAGGGAAAGAGAAGCATAGGCAGGGACAGTGACATTTTTTTTTCTTGCTTAACCTGGATTCCTTTAGTTTAGGGAAAGAGAAGGATAGGTAGGGAGAGTGTCAGTGTGTTTTACTGTACGAATCCTTGTTTCTAGGGACAGGGAAGGACAGTGAGGGAAATTCTCCTTGTGCTATAGTGTGCTTTAAAAAAACATTTTTTCTAGGGACAGAAAACTATAGGTAGGGAGAGTGTCAGTGTGTTTTACTGTACGAATCCTTGTTTCTAGGGACAGGGAAGGACAGTGAGGGAAATTCTCCTTGTGCTATAGTGTGCTTTAAAAAAAACATTTTTTCTAGGGACAGAAAACTATAGGTAGGGAGAGTGTCAGTGTGTTTTACTGTACGAATCCTTGTTTCTAGGGACAGGGAAGGACAGTGAGGGAAATTCTCCTTGTGCTATAGTGTGCTTTAAAAAAACATTTTTTCTAGGGACAGAAAACTATAGGTAGGGAGAGTGTCAGTGTGTTTTACTGTACGAATCCTTGTTTCTAGGGACAGGGAAGGACAGTGAGGGAAATTCTCCTTGTGCTATAGTGTGCTTTAAAAAAACATTTTTTCTAGGGACAGAAAACTATAGGTAGGGAGAGTGTCAGTGTGTTTTACTGTACGAATCCTTGTTTCTAGGGACAGGGAAGGACAGTGAGGGAAATTCTCCTTGTGCTATAGTGTGCTTTAAAAAAACATTTTTTCTAGGGACAGAAAACTATAGGTAGGGAGAGTGTCAGTGTGTTTTACTGTACGAATCCTTGTTTCTAGGGACAGGGAAGGACAGTGAGGGAAATTCTCCTTGTGCTATAGTGTGCTTTAAAAAAACATTTTTTCTAGGGACAGAAAACTATAGGTAGGGAGAGTGTCAGTGTGTTTTACTGTACGAATCCTTGTTTCTAGGGACAGGGAAGGACAGTGAGGGAAATTCTCCTTGTGCTATAGTGTGCTTTAAAAAAACATTTTTTCTAGGGACAGAAAACTATAGGTAGGGAGAGTGTCAGTGTGTTTTACTGTACGAATCCTTGTTTCTAGGGACAGGGAAGGACAGTGAGGGAAATTCTCCTTGTGCTATAGTGTGCTTTAAAAAAAACATTTTTTCTAGGGACAGAAAACTATAGGTAGGGAGAGTGTCAGTGTGTTTTACTGTACGAATCCTTGTTTCTAGGGACAGGGAAGGACAGTGAGGGAAATTCTCCTTGTGCTATAGTGTGCTTTAAAAAAACATTTTTTCTAGGGACAGAAAACTATAGGTAGGGAGAGTGTCAGTGTGTTTTACTGTACGAATCCTTGTTTCTAGGGACAGGGAAGGACAGTGAGGGAAATTCTCCTTGTGCTATAGTGTGCTTTAAAAAAACATTTTTTCTAGGGACAGAAAACTATAGGTAGGGAGAGTGTCAGTGTGTTTTACTGTACGAATCCTTGTTTCTAGGGACAGGGAAGGACAGTGAGGGAAATTCTCCTTGTGCTATAGTGTGCTTTAAAAAAAACATTTTTTCTAGGGACAGAAAACTATAGGTAGGGAGAGTGTCAGTGTGTTTTACTGTACGAATCCTTGTTTCTAGGGACAGGGAAGGACAGTGAGGGAAATTCTCCTTGTGCTATAGTGTGCTTTAAAAAAACATTTTTTCTAGGGACAGAAAACTATAGGTAGGGAGAGTTTCAGTGTGTTTTACTGTACGAATCCTTGTTTCTAGGGACAGGGAAGGACAGTGAGGGAAATTCTCCTTGTGCTATAGTGTGCTTTAAAAAAACATTTTTTCTAGGGACAGAAAACTATAGGTAGGGAGAGTGTCAGTGTGTTTTACTGTACGAATCCTTGTTTCTAGGGACAGGGAAGGACAGTGAGGGAAATTCTCCTTGTGCTATAGTGTGCTTTAAAAAAACATTTCTTCTAGGGACAGAAAACTATAGGTAGGGAGAGTGTCAGTGTGTTTTACTGTACGAATCCTTGTTTCTAGGGACAGGGAAGGACAGTGAGGGAAATTCTCCTTGTGCTATAGTGTGCTTTAAAAAAACATTTTTTCTAGGGACAGAAAACTATAGGTAGGGAGAATGTCAGTGTGTTTTACTGTACGAATCCTTGTTTCTAGGGACAGGGAAGGACAGTGAGGGAAATTCTCCTTGTGCTATAGTGTGCTTTAAAAAAAAAAAAATTCTAGGGACAGAAAACTATAGGTAGGGAGAGTGTCAGTGTGTTTTACTGTACGAATCCTTGTTTCTAGGGACAGGGAAGGACAGTGAGGGAAATTCTCCTTGTGCTATAGTGTGCTTTAAAAAAACATTTTTTCTAGGGACAGAAAACTATAGGTAGTGTGACAGCAGGAAGGTAAAGTCACCTGGTTGCATCCAGGGGGGTAGATATATTTCGCCCAGATTCAGGCTTTACGCCGACTTATACAACTAGGTGGAGAGTTGTATAAGGCTAGTGGGCTCATGGATGACTCATACCTCTAGGGAGAGTGTGGGGCGTCGTACAGACAGGGAGTTGATGAGGCCAGCTGAAGCTTGTCAGCTCATTTAGGCCTCTATAAGAACTCCCAGATTCATTAGGTGTTAGCTCATGCCTGGAACCAGACCTGTGTGGACTGTCTAGGGAGAGTGAACCCCTGTGCGGTGAGACAAAGCCTGTGTGGCTATTTGCTTGGACATTTAAAACCAGGGACTTAGGGACTAGGACAGCACTAGGCTGATCCCAGTTGTTAGTTAGGAAACCTGTATGTTTAGTCAGAGGTCAAGTTGACCAGGATTTATTTTATTTATGTTTCTTTTGCTTTGCTGTGTTTTGTCACTGTAAATAGAAAATAAACCGCACCTTTTTGATTTTGAAAACCACAACCTCCGTTTGCTGGGCCTGTTTTTGTCTGGGGAGCCCATCCCGGGGGTCACACACACCCGCTGCCGAGCTAACCCCCTCACAGTTGGTGGAGAACCAGTGGCAGTTTTTTTTTAAGCCAGCATGGAGGAGATACTGAAACAG
The DNA here is from genome assembly GCA_029206835.1 of Rana muscosa. Lineage (NCBI taxonomy): Eukaryota > Metazoa > Chordata > Amphibia > Anura > Ranidae > Rana > Rana muscosa. The sequence continues at coordinate 12,229,668 of CM055117.1, forward strand.
CTGGCTCTAGCAAATGCCAATCAACAGCAGACAAATGCAGGTTTGCAAAGGAGCCTTGCAGCCCAGCAGCAAGCTCATCAACAGAGCCTTGCAGCCCAGCAGCAAGCTCACCAACAGAGTCTGGAAGCTCAGCAACAAGCCCAGCAGCAATCTGAGGCCCGCTTCATAGACCTGTTACAGAAGCAAGAGCAGAGACTACAACAAATGGAAGCAGTAATGCAGCAACGTCCGCAGACCAGTGAGGAAAGCCGTCCCACTAATACCGCGTCCTTTGGGGTGAGTCGTTTATTGACAAAAATGACTGGAGAGGATGATCCAGAGGTATTTTTGACCACATTTGAAAGGACCGCTGAAAGAGAAAAGTGGCCTGAGGAGCAGTGGGCTGGACTGGTGGCTCCTCTGTTAACTGGTGAATCGCAGAAAGCTTACTATGACCTAGAGCCTAACCAAGCAAAAGACTATGTGATGCTAAAAGCTGAAATTTTGGCAAGGCTGGGTGTCACCCAGGCTGTCCGGGCTCAGCGTGTGCATAACTGGACTTTCCAGCTTGGAAAACCCCCCAGGTCTCAAATGTATGATCTCATTCACCTGAGCAGAAAGTGGCTACAGCCAGAGACTTTGTCCGCACCAAAGATTGTGGAACGTGTTGTAATGGATCGGTTTTTGAGAGCTCTTCCTACTGCCATCCAAAAGTGGGTAAGCCATGGAGACCCAGAGACGGCCGATGGTCTTGTGGATCGTGTGGAGAAATACTTGGCTACAGAGAACCTGACGGCCTCTTCCAGAGACACTCGGACTTTCCACCCTAAGACCAGACCATCCCCAGGGGCGGATAAGAGGATTCCAAGGGGTGAGGGTGGAGAGAGTGAGAGGGTGGGAGCTCTACCCCAAGTTTGGCGAGAACAGCCTGGGAAATCAGCGGCTCAAGAGGCGGCAAGAAGGATCGTTTGCTACCGCTGCCGGCAAGCGGGACATATTGCAGCCAATTGCCCGGTTGTGGAGGAACCCATGCAGTGTGACTTTCTGACGGGCAGACGTCAGTCGCTGTGTGCGACAGTCGCATGCACTGCCATTCGAGGAACTGAGAAACATTTATGCAAAATGTGTGTTAATGGTAGAAATGTTGTGGTATTGCTGGATTCAGGTAGCCTTGTGACCCTGATAAAGGCTGAGTTCGTTAAAACAGAGGTCTTTGGGAATAGCAAGGTAGCTGTTATTTGTGTGCATGGGGACACCCGAGAGTATCCAGTGACTACAGTGTGTTTCGAGACCCCCAAAGGTACCCTCTCTCATCCAGTGGGCTTAGTATCTCAGTTACCGCATGACGCCATTGTGGGAAGGGATTTTCCGAAGTTCTGGGAACTGTGGGATGATCCTGAGCCCCCCACTGGTGCCCCTATGTACCAGGAATGTGATAGCCAGAACTCCCCTGAGAGTGGTGAGGACTCTCCGGAATTTCCCTTATCAGTATTGGCAGGGGAGACTCAAGAAACTGGAGAGGAGCCCACCTCCTCAGACGAAAACCTACCGTCTGTGGAGTTTTCTGATCTTGAGGTTCACAGGGAAAACTTTGCCACAGAACAGTTGAAAGACCCCGCCCTAATAAAGGCACGGGAAAACGTAGTGAAAATAGATGGCGAGTTAGTGAACCCAGATAATACCTGCACTTACCCATACTTCAGCGTAGAGAAGGACCTACTGTATCGGGTGGCAAAAAGGGCAGAAGAAACCGTTGAGCAGCTTGTGGTGCCCAAACCTTACAGGAAGTTGGTGTTGGAGTTGGCCCATGGGCACATTCTTGGAGGTCATCTGGGGACAGAGAAAACCCGAGAGAGGGTATTACAGAGATTCTATTGGCCGGGGGTGATGAAGGACATAGAAAATTATTGTTCCTCCTGCCCTGTGTGTCAGAGGTCGGCCCCGATGCCACATTTCCGTAGCCCGCTGGTCCCTCTACCCATCATTGAGGTCCCGTTTGAGAGGATCGCCATGGATTTGGTAGGGCCTATAATCAAGTCCGCTAGGGGGCACCAGTACATATTAGTTATAATGGACTATGCCACCCGTTATCCAGAAGCGATCCCTCTCCGAAATACCTCGGCCAAAACCATAGCCAAAGAGCTATCTCTTGTGTTTAGCCGGGTGGGTATTTGTAAAGAACTGCTTACGGACCAAGGTACACCCTTTATGTCCCGGGTTATGAAGGAGCTGTGTAAATTGTTCAAAGTGACGCAATTACGTACATCTGTGTATCACCCCCAAACCGATGGGCTGGTTGAAAGATTCAACAAAACCCTAAAACAAATGTTGAAGAAAGTGGTGGATAGAGATGGAAAGGATTGGGACTGTCTACTTCCTTATCTGATGTTTGCTATTAGGGAGGTGCCCCAATCCTCTACGGGATTCTCCCCCTTTGAGTTACTGTATGGGAGACACCCAAGAGGGCTGTTGGATATTGCCAAGGAAACTTGGGAAAGTGAGAGTTCTCCCCACAGGAGTGTGATTGAGCATGTCGCCCTGATGCAAGACCGAATTGCACAGGTAATGCCCATCGTGAAGGAACATTTGGCCCAAGCGCAGTTAGCACAGCAGAGAGTGTACAACCGTGGAGCCAAGACCCGTACCTTTTCCCCGGGGGATAAGATACTGGTACTTGTCCCTACGGTTGAAAGTAAATTCCTTGCCAAATGGCAAGGCCCCTATGAGATAATGGAAAAAGTGAGCGAAGTGAATTACAAGGTCAGACAACCAGGAAGGCGAAAGCCCAAACAGATCTATCACGTTAATCTGTTGAAAGCCTGGAGGGATAGAGAGTCCCTAGTCGCAGACACTTGGTCACCAGCTCAAACTGGTTGCGTGATTCCTGAGGTTGGAATAGCAGCCACCTTGTCACAACCCCAACAACAGGAGGTTAAGGAGTTTGTGCTTCGCAACAAGGAGGTATTCTCTGAGCTGCCGGGACAAACATCTGGGGTAGAGCATGACATCATTACCCCGCCCGGTGAAAGGGTGAAGTTAAAACCCTATCGGATCCCAGAGGCCCGACGGGAGGCAATACGGGAGGAAGTACAGAAAATGCTGAACTTAGGGGTGATAGAGGAGACCCAAAGTGATTGGTCTAGTCCCATTGTGTTGGTGCCTAAACCGGATGGGAGCTGGCGATTTTGTAACGATTTTCGTCAGTTGAACAAAGTTACAAAATTTGACACCTACCCCATGCCACGTATAGATGAGTTGATCGACCGGCTGGGAACAGCCCGATACATGACGACTCTTGACCTCACAAAAGGGTATTGGCAAATCCCCCTGGCCAAGTCGGCCAAAGAGAAAACCGCATTTGTAACCCCAGACGGGGCGTTCCAATATAAAAGAATGCCGTTCGGGTTACAGAATGCGCCGGCCACATTCCAGCGGAAAATGGACCAGATGCTGAGGCCCCATCGGAAGTATGCTGCGGCTTACCTGGATGACGTAATTGTCCATAGCACAGATTGGGCCTCACATCTGCCAAAAGTGCAAGCAGTCCTGGACTCTGTTCGGGAAGCGGGGTTTACGGCTAACCCCAAGAAGTGTACCATTGGGCAGGAGGAGGCCAAATATCTTGGGTACACCATTGGGAGGGGAGTAATAAAACCCCAACTCAACAAAGTCGAGGCCATCCAGAGTTGGCCACGTCCCAACAGCAAGAAGCAGGTACGAGCCTTTCTGGGAATCGCTGGGTATTATCGGCGATTCATTCCCCACTTTGCTTCTAAGGCTGTGCCCCTAACCAACCTGACGAAGGGGAAAGGGTCGGTCATGATTAAATGGACCCCCGAGGCTGAGGCAGCATTCCAATTCTTGAAACAAGCCTTATGTAGCCAGCCAGTGTTGTACTCACCCGACTTCTCTAAAGACTTTGTCGTACAAAGTGATGCGTCAGATGTGGGGTTAGGAGCAGTATGGTCCCAGGTCTGGAACGGGGAAGAGCACCCAGTCATTTACCTCAGCAGGAAGTTGAAGTCCCATGAGGTAAATTACGCCACCGTTGAAAAGGAGTGTTTAGCGGTGAAGTGGGCTCTAGATTCCCTTCGGTACTACCTGCTAGGTAGGCACTTTGACATGGTTACGGATCACGCTCCGTTAAAGTGGATGGCTCAAAACAAGGAAACAAATAGAAGAGTGAATAGGTGGTTCCTGGCCCTCCAGGAATTCAACTTCACAGTAAAGCATCGCCCTGGCGTTCAAATGGGGAATGTGGATGCTTTGTCTCGAGTACATGAATGCCTGATTGCTGGTGTTCCAACCCCGAGGTTAAAACAAGAGGGGGGGGTATGTGACAGCAGGAAGGTAAAGTCACCTGGTTGCATCCAGGGGGGTAGATATATTTCGCCCAGATTCAGGCTTTACGCCGACTTATACAACTAGGTGGAGAGTTGTATAAGGCTAGTGGGCTCATGGATGACTCATACCTCTAGGGAGAGTGTGGGGCGTCGTACAGACAGGGAGTTGATGAGGCCAGCTGAAGCTTGTCAGCTCATTTAGGCCTCTATAAGAACTCCCAGATTCATTAGGTGTTAGCTCATGCCTGGAACCAGACCTGTGTGGACTGTCTAGGGAGAGTGAACCCCTGTGCGGTGAGACAAAGCCTGTGTGGCTATTTGCTTGGACATTTAAAACCAGGGACTTAGGGACTAGGACAGCACTAGGCTGATCCCAGTTGTTAGTTAGGAAACCTGTATGTTTAGTCAGAGGTCAAGTTGACCAGGATTTATTTTATTTATGTTTCTTTTGCTTTGCTGTGTTTTGTCACTGTAAATAGAAAATAAACCGCACCTTTTTGATTTTGAAAACCACAACCTCCGTTTGCTGGGCCTGTTTTTGTCTGGGGAGCCCATCCCGGGGGTCACACACACCCGCTGCCGAGCTAACCCCCTCACAGTAGGGAGAGTGTCAGTGTGTTTTACTGTACGAATCCTTGTTTCTAGGGACAGGGAAGGACAGTGAGGGAAATTCTCCTTGTGCTATAGTGTGCTTTAAAAAAAACATTTTTTCTAGGGACAGAAAACTATAGGTAGGGAGAGTGTCAGTGTGTTTTACTGTACGAATCCTTGTTTCTAGGGACAGGGAAGGACAGTGAGGGAAATTCTCCTTGTGCTATAGTGTGCTTTAAAAAAACATTTTTTCTAGGGACAGAAAACTATAGGTAGGGAGAGTGTCAGTGTGTTTTACTGTACGAATCCTTGTTTCTAGGGACAGGGAAGGACAGTGAGGGAAATTCTCCTTGTGCTATAGTGTGCTTTAAAAAAACATTTTTTCTAGGGACAGAAAACTATAGGTAGGGAGAGTGTCAGTGTGTTTTACTGTACGAATCCTTGTTTCTAGGGACAGGGAAGGACAGTGAGGGAAATTCTCCTTGTGCTATAGTGTGCTTTAAAAAAACATTTTTTCTAGGGACAGAAAACTATAGGTAGGGAGAGTGTCAGTGTGTTTTACTGTACGAATCCTTGTTTCTAGGGACAGGGAAGGACAGTGAGGGAAATTCTCCTTGTGCTATAGTGTGCTTTAAAAAAACATTTTTTCTAGGGACAGAAAACTATAGGTAGGGAGAGTGTCAGTGTGTTTTACTGTACGAATCCTTGTTTCTAGGGACAGGGAAGGACAGTGAGGGAAATTCTCCTTGTGCTATAGTGTGCTTTAAAAAAACATTTTTTCTAGGGACAGAAAACTATAGGTAGGGAGAGTGTCAGTGTGTTTTACTGTACGAATCCTTGTTTCTAGGGACAGGGAAGGACAGTGAGGGAAATTCTCCTTGTGCTATAGTGTGCTTTAAAAAAACATTTTTTCTAGGGACAGAAAACTATAGGTAGGGAGAGTGTCAGTGTGTTTTACTGTACGAATCCTTGTTTCTAGGGACAGGGAAGGACAGTGAGGGAAATTCTCCTTGTGCTATAGTGTGCTTTAAAAAAAAAAAATTTCTAGGGACAGAAAACTATAGGTAGGGAGAGTGTCAGTGTGTTTTACTGTACGAATCCTTGTTTCTAGGGACAGGGAAGGACAGTGAGGGAAATTCTCCTTGTGCTATAGTGTGCTTTAAAAAAACATTTTTTCTAGGGACAGAAAACTATAGGTAGGGAGAGTGTCAGTGTGTTTTACTGTACGAATCCTTGTTTCTAGGGACAGGGAAGGACAGTGAGGGAAATTCTCCTTGTGCTATAGTGTGCTTTAAAAAAACATTTTTTCTAGGGACAGAAAACTATAGGTAGGGAGAGTGTCAGTGTGTTTTACTGTATGAATCCTTGTTTCTAGGGACAGGGAAGGACAGTGAGGGAAATTCTCCTTGTGCTATAGTGTGCTTTAAAAAAACATTTTTTCTAGGGACAGAAAACTATAGGTAGGGAGAGTGTCAGTGTGTTTTACTGTACGAATCCTTGTTTCTAGGGACAGGGAAGGACAGTGAGGGAAATTCTCCTTGTGCTATAGTGTGCTTTAAAAAAACATTTTTTCTAGGGACAGAAAACTATAGGTAGGGAGAGTGTCAGTGTGTTTTACTGTACGAATCCTTGTTTCTAGGGACAGGGAAGGACAGTGAGGGAAATTCTCCTTGTGCTATAGTGTGCTTTAAAAAAACATTTTTTCTAGGGACAGAAAACTATAGGTAGGGAGAGTGTCAGTGTGTTTTACTGTACGAATCCTTGTTTCTAGGGACAGGGAAGGACAGTGAGGGAAATTCTCCTTGTGCTATAGTGTGCTTTAAAAAAACATTTTTTCTAGGGACAGAAAACTATAGGTAGGGAGAGTGTCAGTGTGTTTTACTGTACGAATCCTTGTTTCTAGGGACAGGGAAGGACAGTGAGGGAAATTCTCCTTGTGCTATAGTGTGCTTTAAAAAACATTTTTTCTAGGGACAGAAAACTATAGGTAGGGAGAGTGTCAGTGTGTTTTACTGTACGAATCCTTGTTTCTAGGGACAGGGAAGGACAGTGAGGGAAATTCTCCTTGTGCTATAGTGTGCTTTAAAAAAACATTTTTTCTAGGGACAGAAAACTATAGGTAGGGAGAGTGTCAGTGTGTTTTACTGTACGAATCCTTGTTTCTAGGGACAGGGAAGGACAGTGAGGGAAATTCTCCTTGTGCTATAGTGTGCTAAAGCATTCCTCATCAACCATCTTTGAAATCCTTGTTTTTTGGACAGTCAGGGAAATTGTCGTTGTGCTATTCTGTGCAAAAGCAATCATCCTCAACCATATTTAGAAATCCTTAAGTAAAGGGACAGAGAAGGACACCTGAAGGTAGCCCTTATTGCTTTTTTCCCATCTCCCTGCAGGCCATCTATTAGAATGTCTGGAAGGCAAGCAAGGAGAGGCAGACAGTCAGGAGGCAATAAAAGAGGGCAAGCAGGCTCTGTGTCTGGGGACAACAGTGCTGGTCGTGGACGCGGTGCATTGTCATCAGCACATGGCCATGGGACACGCTTGTCCTTCTTTTCGGCAGCTGGACATGTTGAGCCACATCATGCCGAAGACTTGGTAGAGTGGATGACCAAGCCCTCCTCCTCCTCCTCATCCTCTCTCACCCAGGCTCAGGGTACTGGCAAAGCAGCTGCCAAAGCGTCCTCTTCCCTGGTATCAATGTCAGACTCATCATCAGTCACTCCTTCCCTAGACCCACCATGTCCTCCTCCTGAGGAGTCCCCCGAACTGTTTGAGCACAGTGTTGGGTACATGCTCCAGGAGGATGCCCAGCGTTTCGAAGGGTCTGATGATGAAACCCAGCTACAGGAAGGCAGTAGCGTGAGAGCAGACAGAGGGGATGCTCAAGAAGGACACCAATCTGGCAGTCATGTTCCAGCAGCTGCAGCATACTGCCAGATTGGCTCCAGTGATGAGGAGGGAGGGGATGATGAGGTCACTGACTCCACGTGGGTGCCTAATAGGAGAGAGGAGGAGGAGGAGGATGAGGAGGAGGCACATCTCCAACGAGGCAGGATGCCCTTTGGTGGCCAGCGTAAGGGCAGTACACCGACGGAATCACACCGCAGAGCTCCGCCTGTGCAGGGCGCTGCCTCTGCCCGTCATTCAAAAAGTTCCTTGGTGTGGGCCTTTTTTGAGGCTAGTGCATCAGATCGCACAGCTGCTGTTTGCAACATATGTCTCAAGCGTATATCGCGTGGCCAAAACATCAGCCGCTTGGGTACCACATGCCTGACCAGACATATGTTGACCTGCCATGCAGCTCGTTGGCAAGCCTACCTCAAAGACCCACACCAAAGAACAAAGCGGACCTCTCCTTGCACCGCATCAGCTGGGATCTCCAACCCCACTATAACTTCAGTCCTCTCTGAAACATGCACTGAGAGGAATGAAGGTGTAGAATTAGGTGTGTCACAGCCAAGTACTTGCGGCCACTCTGCTAGCAGTACACCGACGTCCGATTCTAGCAGGCAAATTTCCCTGCCCCAGCTGCTGGACCGTCGAAAGAAGTTCACTCCCAGCCATCCACATGCCCAGCGGTTGAATGCTAGCTTGGCTAAATTGCTAGCGCTTCAACTGCTGCCTTTTCAGTTGGTAGACTCGGCCCCCTTCTGTGAGTTTGTGCAATGTGCGGTTCCTCAGTGGCAGGTTCCCAAACGCCACTTTTTCTCACGGAAGGCTATTCCAGCTCTCTACCGGCATGTGGAAGGCAATGTCTTGGCCTCGCTGGACAGGGCGGTCAGCGGTAAGGTGCATATTACCGCTGACTCATGGTCCAGCAGGCATGGACAGGGACGTTACCTTTCTTTCACGGCCCATTGGGTCACTCTTTTGGCAGCTGGGAAGGATGCAGGACAAGGTGCAGTAGTGTTGGAGGTAGTTCCACCGCCACGCCTCCAAAATGCTACTACTGGTTGTGACACACCTCTCTCCTCCACCCCCTCCTCTTCTTCTTCCTCCATGGCCTCTTCCTGTGGTTTGTCCTCTGAACCAGCGGTGCTCCGTAGCCGTTCAAGGGGCTACGCAAGTACGCAGGCAAAAAGATGCCATGCCGTGCTTGCGCTGGTGTGTTTGGGGGACAGAAGCCACACTGGGGCAGAGGTCCTGTCTGCTCTGCAGGGCCAGGCCGAGAGGTGGTTGACGCCACGCCAGCTTAAGCCAGGAATGGTGGTTTGCGACAATGGCACCAACCTCCTCTCCGCCCTCCGACAGGGACAATTGACCCATGTGCCCTGTGTGGCTCACGTCCTTAACCTGGTGGTGCAGCGGTTCTTGGGCAGGTACCCGGGCTTACAGGATGTCCTGAGGCAGGCCAGGAAAGTCTGTGTGCATTTCCGCAGATCTTATAATGCCAGTGCTCGCCTGGCTGAGCTGCAAAAGGAGTTGAACCTGCCCAAGAACCGCCTTATATGTGACATGCCCACCAGGTGGAACTCAACGTTGGCCATGCTGCAGCGGCTGCACACGCAGCAGAGGGCCATCAATGAGTACCTGTGCGACTATGGCACCAGGACAGGGTCAGGGGAGCTTGGTTTTTTTTCTCCACGCCAGTGGGGCATGATCAGGGATGCATGCACTGTCCTGGCACCATTTGAGGAGGCCACGAGGATGGTGAGCAGTGACAGTGCATGCATCAGTGACACTGTACCTCTTGTCCACCTGTTGGAGCACACGCTGCGTGGAATAATGGACAGGGCACTTGAGGCAGAACAGAGGCAGGAAGAGGAGGACTTCCTTGCCTCTCAAGGCCCCCTTTACCCAGACAGTGTTCCTTCTGTCCCACCCATCGCACAGGAAGAGGAGGAGGAGGAGGAGGAGGAGGAGGAGGATTGTGTCAGCATTGAGGTGGAGGCTGGCACTCAGCATCATCAGCAGCAGTCTTTTAGGGATGATTTACAGTCCCAAGAAACCAGTGGACTTGTACGTGGCTGGGAGGAGGTGGCTGCGGATCATGTCGTCCTTAGTGACCCAGAGGTCTCTGGAGCGAATGCCTCAGCAAACCTACGCTGCATGGCCTCCCTGATCCTGCAAAGTCTGCGGAAGGATCCTCGTATTCTTCGGATCAAGGAGAGGGACCATTACTGGCTGGCCACTCTCCTTGATCCACGGTACAAGGGTAAGGTTGCGGACCTTATGTTACCGTCGCAGAGGGAGCAGAGGATGAGACAACTCCGGGAGGCCTTGCAGAAAGGTCTGTGCAACGCGTTCCCAGAGACTGGGAGGTTACAAACTCCTGGTCCTGGACAACGAGTTGCTGAGGCTTCGGGCAGTCAAAGAAGGAGCGGTGGGGAAGGTGGCCGTCTGACCGATGCGTTCAGACAATTCTTTAGTCCGCAGCCCCAAAGTATGATCGGTTCCAGCAACCATCGCCAGCGTCTGATAAACATGGTGCAGGAATATCTAGGGGCAAGGTCAGACTTGGACACCTTCCCCACCGAAAATCCTCTGGCTTACTGGGTCTTGAGGATGGATCACTGGGCAGAGCTTGCACAGTATGCAATTGAGCTACTGGCCTGTCCTGCATCCAGCGTTCTTTCGGAACGCACATTCAGTGCTGCTGGAGGATTTGTCACGGATCACAGGGTGCGCCTGTCCACCGACTCGGTTGATCGACTGACTTTCATCAAGATGAACCAGTCTTGGATCACCACCAGCTACCACACACCTGATGCTGATATAACAGACTAATTGATTTTAACATGTCACATCCCTTCAAGACTGATGCTGATGCTGAGTGTCTGTGCTGTTATGTTGACTGGCTATCCTCCTCCTCCTCCTCCTCAATGATACGATTGATGATGATCGCTTGGAAGATCATTTTTGTTTATGGGTGCCGCCACCAGTGGCTAAGGCCCAATTTTTCAGCCCCTGTTTAACAGGGGCGTGTAATTACAATTTTTTTAGCAATAATTTGCCATAGGGCTCATTGCTGTGCTCCAAGTACAGTATCTGTGAGGGGTTGGAGTGTTGTGGCACCAGTGCCTAAGGCCCAATTTTTCAGCCCCTGTTTAACAGGGGCTTGTCATTACAATTTTTGAAGCAATACTTTGCAACAGGGCTCATTGCTGTGCTCCAAGTACAGTATCTGTGAGGGGTTGTAGTGTTGTGCCACCAGTGCCTAAGGCCCAATTTTTCAGCCCCTGTTCAACAGGGGCATGTAATTACAATTCTTGATCTAATAATTCACAGCAGGGCCCATTGCTGCACCCACCAAGAGTAACTCTGAGGGCTTACAGTGTTGTGGCAACGCCACCACCACCACCACCACGAAAGGCCCAATTTTTCAGCCCCTGTTCAAAAGGGGCATGTAATTACAATTCTTGATCTAATAATTCACAGCAGGGCCCATTCCTGCACCCACCAAGAGTAACTCTGAGGGCTTACAGTGTTGTGGCAACGCCACCACCACCACCACCACGAAAGGCCCAATTTTTCAGCCCCTGTTCAACAGGGGCATGCAATTACAATTCTTGATCTAATAATTCACAGCAGGGCCCATTGCTGCACCCACCAAGAGTAACTGTCAGGGCTTACAGTGTTGTGGCACCAGCACCACCATCAAAGGCCCAATTTTTACTACCACTGTTCAACAATTATATGTAATTACAATTCCTGATATAATAGTTGACAGCAGGGCGTTCCAGCACCAACCAAGAGTAACTGTGAGTGCTTACAGTGTTGTGCCAACACCAACAACTAAGGGGCCTATTTCTGCAGAGTATATACGGCAGGTCCCTACTTTCAAACATCCAACTTACAAACGACTCCTACTTGCAAACGCAAGAAGACAACAGGAAGTGAGAGGAAATCTACCCCTTGGAAGGAAAATTCTCTCCTGTAAGAATTAATATGGGAGAAAGGTGTCTCCTCTGTACTGATGCTTTATCAGCAATCCTTGTTTCAAGAAAAACACCACATTTCAAAAACAGTTGTCATTGGGATGGAAAGTGAGGTGAAATGTTCTGAACAGGGGCACAGACAGCAAAACAAATGTTACAGGGGTGATAACCCTTACCTATGTTTTCCAAAAAGTTTAAAAATAGATTTTTGGGCTGGAGCTACACTTAAACAATGTACCTGTTCAAAATTACAAACAGATTCTACATAAGAACAAACCTACAGTCCCTGTCTTGTATGCACCGCCTGTATACGGCTGTTCAGAGTATATAGGGCCTTTTTTATTTTATGTGCGGGGTTCCCCTTAATATCCATACAAGACCCAAAGGGGCTGGTAATGGGCTGGGGTCGGGGGGGGGGGGGGGTCATGGGGTAGCTATGCCATTTTTCTTAAAGATTTTCATCCATATTACCGGGACCAGACATTACATTAAAGCCGCAAGCAGTTTTAAATGGCTTTTTTTTCCTTTAGAAGTGTCATTTTGTGCAGGGACAGTTCTAAACACGGGAAACACGTGGCACTTCACAGGCATACTTTAGACACCCCCCAGGTACGATATTTAAAGGAATATTTGACTTTTTTTTTTTCACTTTATGCATCATTAAAATGACTGCTCCCGAAAAACGACCGTTTTTAAAACTTCTTTTTGCATTGATACATGTCCCCTGGTGTACAACCCGGGTTCCCAAACCCTTTTTAGGACAATAACATGCATAATAGTTGTTATAATTAGCACTTTAGAATTCGAACGTTCGCATCCATTGTATTTAATAGGGTTCTAATGTTCGTGCGAACTTTCGGTCCGTTCGCGGGTTCTGGTGCGAACCGAACCCGGGGGTGTTCGGCTCATCACTAATGGCCTCTTACCTCACTGCTGTGAGGTTACAGCATGTGTATAATTCCTATACTGATCCAGCCTGGTACTGCCTGGAGAGATCCTTAAACCTTGGGTGTATGGCGCCTGGATGTATTCACCATGAACTCCTCTCTGTGGGGTGTGTGGTCTCCAGATTGGCGTACATACGTTGTAGCAGGGAAAGAGAGTAAAGCAATTCCCAATATAGTGTAGTATGTTTAAAAAGTCCTTTTATTTTTAAACAATGAAAAAGTACTCCCATTTAACAATAACGATTCATGAAAAACAGATACGAGCGCCGAGCTCGTCCACGTCACCTCCGGTGAGTGTAATGTCCCTACGCGTATCGTCACGATCCCCCGATGAAGTCACGTGATCGGTGACGATACGCGTAGGGACGTTACAGGCACCGGAGGTGACGTGGACGAGCTCGGCGCTCGTATCTGTTTTGCATGAATCGTTATTGTTAAATGGGAGTACTTTTTCATTGTTTAAAAATAAAAGGACTTTTTAAACATACTACACTATATTGGGAATTGCTTTACTCTCTTTCCCTGCTACAACGTATGTACGCCAATCTGGAGACGACACACCCCACAGAGAGGAGTTCATGGTGAATACATCCAGGCGCCATACACCCAGGTTTAAGGATCTATCCAGGCAGTACCAGGCTGGATCAGTATAGGAATTATACACATGCTGTAACCTCACAGCAGTGAGGTAAGAGGCCATCTATTCACCAAACAGCAAGTCATTCACAGCGTGGAAGTCATAGAAGAAAACACCACTCAGCACTTAATCCCAGCACTCATCACTTTATTTGCCAAATTCAGACTTTTAAATACCATTTTATGGTTCAGCATTTTTATGGTTCACTACCCCGGAATATATCAAGTCACTATCTTGCATGGAAATGGTTGCACTTAGCTTTTATTAGCTTCATCTGGACTATTTGATATCATAGCTCTGCACATTTGCACTTTACCATTGCTCCAGCACTTGCTGGAAACGTCAAGTTATCAAGTTTTTTTTATTGTCACGTTTTTTTACTGTCACATTTTGCACAATTGTACTATACTGTTACTTTAGCACTTGTTGGCTAGCAAGATACCTTACTAGTATATTAAGGTTGTTTGGATATTTTTAATATTAATTGAGATTACTCTATCCTATTCATTGCACATTATATACCCTACCACACAGCACTTTATTTTGCTGGCTTACCAAGGCACCTTATTAACACAAGCAGTATACTAAGGTCTTGGATTATTTGCACTTGCACTTTTGCATTTGTTGCTTTCATTCAAGTTTTGGATTATTTGATGTCACAAGGATTTTTTTTCCTTGGTTTGCACATTTGCACTTTATTATTCTACTGTTCATATTAGTACTTTGTGTACACTATTTTCTGTGGAAATACCAATTATTGACCTAGAGTCAATTACAACAGCTCAGCACTACTTTCTATACACTCTTTCTTATAAGGTTATGGTTTTCACCTTTTTCAGTGCTTAGTAGCAGTTGTATCATCACCTATACCTCATAGTAGCGCGGAAATACTTTTTTATATACATCTAACACTATTGCCCTTACTTCCCCCTCAGTTTGCCCACACCCAAAATGGCGCCGGCTCCACCGCCTTTTCCCCTCCCCGCCCTGCAGCGGAAGTGACGCGTCCCCTTCTCAGTCCCTCAGCGGCTGCCAGCGGTGCTCTGCGGTGATTGGCTACTGGAAGCTCGGCGTCTCCATGGCAGCCCCTCCTCGCTCCGCCCGCCCGGCCAAGATGGCGCCGTCATCGCTGAACGTCTAAGAAGCGAGAAGAGGCAGAGAGCCGAGCCCGGTACAGGCCGAGAGCACTGGGGAATACCGCCTAAGGACGCCCTGCCGGGACTGAGTGTCCGCCACCGAGAGGGGGCACTGCCAGGAGCAGAGGAGGGGGCACCACAGACGTGTACCAAGAGGGGACCCCCAGATCTTAGGGGTACATCAGTGGGGAGCACCCACCTTATCCTGATACAGGGGGCACCCCCACTTCACCCTACTGGAGGCCGCTAACATCAGAGTGGTGCACGGGGCACCGCAGACAGCGCCCCCTGCTGGAGACTTAATATTGGGGTTCACCCTACCAGAGACCCCCATCACCAGAGGGGTGCACGGGGGCAACCCACCTCACCCTACCGGAGACCGGTCTTCCTCGCCCTGACCACAAACACTGGGGGGCACCCCGCCTCATCCTGAACTCGGACACAGAGGGGCACCCCCCTGTCTTACTCTGCCGGAGTGACCCCCAAAAACCAGAGGGGTGCAAGGGGTACCACAGACACGGGAGGCACCGTACCTGACCGTCTGCTGTCATCTGAGGGGTGCACGGGTTCAGGGGCCTCCACCACAGGCTTGTCAGATTTTGGGGTACAGCACTGAGGGAACCCCCCTGGTCAGACATCTTCCCAGCATTGGAGTAAAAAAGGGCACGGCTGGCATCAGACTTTTCATGTCCCAGTGCCCCGACCCTGCCGGAGAGACCCCCTAGTGTAAGAGAGGGGCCACCACAAGCATTGGAATAAAGGAGCCCCCGCTGGTTTTGGACTTGTCGGATCTTGGGGCACAGTTGTGGGGAGACCCCGATTTCACGGACTGCCGCCATCAGAGTCATCTGCCAAGCATTGGAGTACTACAAAACCTGCTGGCATTAGTCTAGTTGGGTCTTGGGGTACAGCAGTGGGGGCACCACTCCTGCCACAGACACCTGCCAAGCTTTGAAGTAAAGGGGGCACCACCACTGGCATTAGTTGGCTCTTGGTGTACAGCAGTGGGGGTACCACTCCTGCCACCACCACAGACACCTGCCAAGCATTTAAGTAAAGGGGGTGCCACCACTGGCATTAGTCTACTTGGATCTTAGGTGTACAGCGGTGTGACCCTGCCTGCCATTAGAGGGGCACCTGGAAGAGGCTGCAGACATCTGCCCAGCATCAGAGAAGAGGGGCACAGCTGGCATCAGACGTGTCCGGTCCTAGGGGTTCTGCTGGCACTGCACCAGGGGGCTCCCCGCCTGACGCTGCCACCTTCCAGCACTTGAGGGGGCCCGCTGGCATCTGGTACCCACACAGTGCAGTGATCGGGGAGATCGCTGCCACTGGGGAAAGACCTCTGGCATCGCCCTGGGGATACATAAGCTGGCATTGTCTGCCGGCCCTGGAGAGAGACGCATCGCCTTCCGCGTTCTGTGCCTACGGAGAGAGCTGGCACTGGAGGCACACCTACAGAGTGGGAGCCTATTAGGATAGACCTGTCCTGGATCCTTATTGAGGAGACATTGCCGGTTCTGTGGCACAGTGAGGAGGGGGCACCTATTTCCTTGGAAATCTGGCACCTTACATGGTGGCAGCTGGCACCGTATGACTGGTAATTGAGTCACACCTGGCAGAGCACTGGGGACAGATGGCACTTGACACCAAGCTTGCTGAGAAGACACAAACACCTGGTACCGGGTAGAACCCCCCCCCCCCCCCCGATCTGTGGCCTTGTTGTGGACATCTCCCACCCCCGGTAATATCAAATCGCACATCTGGACTCAAAGCCGGGGTTCAGGGGTACCAGTGACTTTCCCGTGCCCCCTCCCAATGCATTGTACGTTTGGCATCACCTGAGGCCTGCTGTTCCCCCCCCTTCTCCGCTTCAGACATGACCACCCCGGCTCTGCTCCCGCTCTCCGGGCGCAGGATCCCAGCACTCAACCTGGGGGCCTCTTCTATCCCCCATCACCGTGCCACCCTGAGGCTCTCCGAGAAGTTCATCCTCCTCCTCATCCTCAGTGCCTTCATCACGCTGTGTTTCGGGGCTTTCTTCTTCCTCCCGGACTCCTCCAAACACAAACGCTTCGACCTGGGCCTGGAGGACGTGCTGATCCCCCACATAGACTCCGATAAGGGGGACAAGATCACCGGCAACTTCCTCATCCACGGCCAGGGCCACGACGAGCATCGCCACAGGTAAACCCGACTTCCAGAACAACGTAACTTTGTGTTTTTTTGTTGGTTACAAATTATTAAGTTAAAGGAGCGAAAAAAATGAAACTTTATATAAGAATGATAGAGAACAATGTTACAATGTAAACGCCTCACGATTCCAATTCCTTCCGGTGCGTTTATTGGAATTTATTCTTAGCTTGGGGATTAAGAAATGTAGAGGACACGGCATTAGTTCTTTTTTATTTATTTTTTGGATATATGCTAAACGTGTGTATGTAATATATATTATTATTTCACACAATTAAATATCAATAAATGTATTTGTACTTAATAACGAATATATAATACCCAATTAAACACACATATATATATTTAAACATCTCACATACAGTTTACAATGCGTGTGTTTCAATTGGGTATTCATTACACATACCAATTAATGTATTTGTATTTAATATGTATATATAAAAATTCAAGCTTGAGTATTATTTATTAAATATATTGTTATTATTTATTAATAATTGTAATTTTATTAGAAATTCAAGCTTGGGTATTATATATTTATTGATTTTATTTATTAATAATATAATTACATTTTTATTAAATTCAAGCTTGGGTATTATATATTACATATTAAATATATTTATTGATATCATTTATTAATAAATATATAACTGTATTTTTATTAAAAATTCAAGCTTGAGTATTATATATTATTTATTAAATATATTTATCGATATTATTCATTAATACATTTATTTTTATTAGAAATTCAAGCCTTGGGTATTATATATTTATCGATTTTTTTTATTTATTTATTAATATATAATTGTATTTTTATTCAAGCTTGGGTATTATATATTATATATTTATTAATAAATATATAATTGTATTTTTATTAGAAATTCAAATTTGGGTATTATTATTTATTTAAATATATTTATTGATATTATTTATTAATGTATTTTTATTAGAAATTCTAGCTTGGGTATTATATATTTATTGATTTTATTTATTCATATATAATTGTATTTTTTTTTTTAATTCAAGCTTGGGTATTATATATTACATATTAAATATATTTATTGATATTTATTAATAAATATATGATTGTATTTTTTATTAGAAATTCAAACTTGGGTATTATTATTTATTTGATATTATTTATTAATGTATTTATATTAGAAATTCAAGCTTGGGTATTATATATTATTTAATAAATGTATTTTATTTATTAATAAATATATAATAGTATTTTTATTAGAAATTCAAAATTCCAGCTTTGTGTGTGTGTGTGTGTGTATATGTGTGTGTGTGTGTGTATATGTATGTATGTATGTGTGTGTGTGTGTGTGTATATGTATGTATGTGTGTGTGTGTGTGTGTAATATATATATATATATATATTGGTAGAATAAACACACAGATAATGTTTCCGGTGAGGGTAGCGCACAGCGGGGGGGGGGGGGGGGGGGGGGACGTCAGGCTGGTGACTCTGAGTTTTCTCTTCGGTAACTTTTTATTTCAGTGACCCCCCCCCCTTTGCTCCCTGACGCTGGTGATGATTCCTGTGCCGCTGATTAGACTGGCGCAGTTGTGCATGTAGAATATTTATCTGTTACAAGGCAGATAGAACACAGTGTGGATGATGTGTGTGTTTCCATGGCCCCGGGTCCCTCCTGAGGATGTGAGAGTGTCTGGCTCTCGCTCTCTCTCGCTCTCTCTCGCTCTCTCTCTCGCGCTCTCTCTCGCTCTCTCTCTCGCTCTCTCTCTCGCTCTCTCTCTCGCTCTCTCTCGCTCTCTCTCTCGCTCTCTCTCTCGCTCTCTCTCGCGCTCTCTCTCTCGCTCTCTCGCTCTCGCGCTCTCGCTCTCTCTCTCGCGCTCTCTCGCGCTCTCGCTCTCGCTCTCGCTCTCTCTCTCGCGCTCTCGCTCTCTCTCTCGCGCTCTCGCTCTCTCTCTCGCGCTCTCGCTCTCTCTCTCGCGCTCTCGCTCTCTCTCTCGCGCTCTCGCTCTCTCTCGCGCTCGCTCTCGCGCTCGCGCTCTCGCTCGCTCTCTCTCGCGCTCGCTCTCGCGCTCGCGCTCTCGCTCGCTCTCGCGCTCTCGCTCTCTCGTCAGTCTGCGAGGCACAATCATGAGAACACACCTAGTGACATGTCAGCCAGTACACATTTACAGGGATGAGGCGCCAGCCGTCCGACACGGACACATTTTATAGGGCTGGTGGGTTATTGAGTGTGCTGCAAACACAATGGGATTGTCACCTTTTATGGACAGTCAGGGTGTCACCCAGTTCTTTACAGACATCCACATACTAAGGTGTCACTCATTCCATACAGACCTCCATACTAAGGTGTCACTCATTCCATACAGACCTCCATACTAAGGTGTCACTCATTCCATACAGACCTCCATACTAAGGTGTCACTCATTCCATACAGACCTGCATACTAAGGTGTCACTCATTCCATACAGACCTCCATACTAAGGTGTCACTCATTCCATACAGACCTCCATACTAAGGTGTCACTCATTCCATACAGACCTCCATACTAAGGTGTCACTCATTCCATACAGACCTCCATACTAAGGTGTCACTCATTCCATACAGACCTGCATACTAAGGTGTCACTCATTCCATACAGACCTCCATACTAAGGTGTCACCCAGTTCTTTACAGACATCCACATACTAAGGTGTCACTCATTCCATACAGACCTCCATACTAAGGTGTCACTCATTCCATACAGACCTGCATACTAAGGTGTCACTCATTCCATACAGACCTCCATACTAAGGTGTCACTCATTCCATACAGACCTCCATACTAAGGTGTCACTCATTCCATACAGACCTCCATACTAAGGTGTCACTCATTCCATACAGACCTCCATACTAAGGTGTCACTCATTCCATACAGACCTCCATACTAAGGTGTCACTCATTCCATACAGACCTGCATACTAAGGTGTCACTCATTCCATACAGACCTGCATACTAAGGTGTCACTCATTCCATACAGACCTGCATACTAAGGTGTCACTCATTCCATACAGACCTGCATACTAAGGTGTCACTCATTCCATACAGACCTCCATACTAAGGTGTCACTCATTCCATACAGACCTCCATACTAAGGTGTCACTCATTCCATACAGACCTCCATACTAAGGTGTCACTCATTCCATACAGACCTGCATACTAAGGTGTCACTCATTCCATACAGACCTCCATACTAAGGTGTCACTCATTCCATACAGACCTCCATACTAAGGTGTCACTCATTCCATACAGACCTCCATACTAAGGTGTCACTCATTCCATACAGACCTCCATACTAAGGTGTCACTCATTCCATACAGACCTGCATACTAAGGTGTCACTCATTCCATACAGACCTCCATACTAAGGTGTCACCCAGTTCTTTACAGACATCCACATACTAAGGTGTCACTCATTCCATACAGACCTCCATACTAAGGTGTCACTCATTCCATACAGACCTGCATACTAAGGTGTCACTCATTCCATACAGACCTCCATACTAAGGTGTCACTCATTCCATACAGACCTCCATACTAAGGTGTCACTCATTCCATACAGACCTCCATACTAAGGTGTCACTCATTCCATACAGACCTCCATACTAAGGTGTCACTCATTCCATACAGACCTCCATACTAAGGTGTCACTCATTCCATACAGACCTGCATACTAAGGTGTCACTCATTCCATACAGACCTGCATACTAAGGTGTCACTCATTCCATACAGACCTGCATACTAAGGTGTCACTCATTCCATACAGACCTGCATACTAAGGTGTCACTCATTCCATACAGACCTCCATACTAAGGTGTCACTCATTCCATACAGACCTGCATACTAAGGTGTCACTCATTCCATACAGACCTCCATACTAAGGTGTCACTCATTCCATACAGACCTCCATACTAAGGTGTCACTCATTCCATACAGACCTCCATACTAAGGTGTCACTCATTCCATACAGACCTCCATACTAAGGTGTCACTCATTCCATACAGACCTCCATACTAAGGTGTCACTCATTCCATACAGACCTCCATACTAAGGTGTCACTCATTCCATACAGACCTCCATACTAAGGTGTCACTCATTCCATACAGACCTCCATACTAAGGTGTCACTCATTCCATACAGACCTGCATACTAAGGTGTCACTCATTCCATACAGACCTGCATACTAAGGTGTCACTCATTCCATACAGACCTGCATACTAAGGTGTCACTCATTCCATACAGACCTGCATACTAAGGTGTCACTCATTCCATACAGACCTGCATACTAAGGTGTCACTCATTCCATACAGACCTGCATACTAAGGTGTCACTCATTCCATACAGACCTCCATACTAAGGTGTCACTCATTCCATACAGACCTCCATACTAAGGTGTCACTCATTCCATACAGACCTCCATACTAAGGTGTCACTCATTCCATACAGACCTGCATACTAAGGTGTCACTCATTCCATACAGACCTCCATACTAAGGTGTCACTCATTCCATACAGACCTGCATACTAAGGTGTCACTCATTCCATACAGACCTGCATACTAAGGTGTCACTCATTCCATACAGACCTGCATACTAAGGTGTCACTCATTCCATACAGACCTGCATACTAAGGTGTCACTCATTCCATACAGACCTCCATACTAAGGTGTCACTCATTCCATACAGACCTGCATACTAAGGTGTCACTCATTCCATACAGACCTGCATACTAAGGTGTCACTCATTCCATACAGACCTCCATACTAAGGTGTCACTCATTCCATACAGACCTCCATACTAAGGTGTCACTCATTCCATACAGACCTCCATACTAAGGTGTCACTCATTCCATACAGACCTCCATACTAAGGTGTCACTCATTCCATACAGACCTGCATACTAAGGTGTCACTCATTCCATACAGACCTCCATACTAAGGTGTCACTCATTCCATACAGACCTGCATACTAAGGTGTCACTCATTCCATACAGACCTGCATACTAAGGTGTCACTCATTCCATACAGACCTGCATACTAAGGTGTCACTCATTCCATACAGACCTCCATACTAAGGTGTCACTCATTCCATACAGACCTCCATACTAAGGTGTCACTCATTCCATACAGACCTGCATACTAAGGTGTCACTCATTCCATACAGACCTCCATACTAAGGTGTCACTCATTCCATACAGACCTGCATACTAAGGTGTCACTCATTCCATACAGACCTCCATACTAAGGTGTCACTCATTCCATACAGACCTCCATACTAAGGTGTCACTCATTCCATACAGACCTCCATACTAAGGTGTCACTCATTCCATACAGACCTGCATACTAAGGTGTCACTCATTCCATACAGACCTCCATACTAAGGTGTCACTCATTCCATACAGACCTGCATACTAAGGTGTCACTCATTCCATACAGACCTCCATACTAAGGTGTCACTCATTCCATACAGACCTCCATACTAAGGTGTCACTCATTCCATACAGACCTCCATACTAAGGTGTCACTCATTCCATACAGATCTGCATACTAAGGTGTCACTCATTCCATACAGACCTGCATACTAAGGTGTCACTCATTCCATACAGACCTGCATACTAAGGTGTCACTCATTCCATACAGACCTGCATACTAAGGTGTCACTCATTCCATACAGACCTCCATACTAAGGTGTCACTCATTCCATACAGACCTCCATACTAAGGTGTCACTCATTCCATACAGACCTCCATACTAAGGTGTCACTCATTCCATACAGACCTCCATACTAAGGTGTCACTCATTCCATACAGACCTGCATACTAAGGTGTCACTCATTCCATACAGACCTGCATACTAAGGTGTCACTCATTCCATACAGACCTGCATACTAAGGTGTCACTCATTCCATACAGACCTGCATACTAAGGTGTCACTCATTCCATACAGACCTCCATACTAAGGTGTCACTCATTCCATACAGACCTGCATACTAAGGTGTCACTCATTCCATACAGACCTGCATACTAAGGTGTCACTCATTCCATACAGACCTCCATACTAAGGTGTCACTCATTCCATACAGACCTGCATACTAAGGTGTCACTCATTCCATACAGACCTGCATACTAAGGTGTCACTCATTCCATACAGACCTGCATACTAAGGTGTCACTCATTCCATACAGACCTGCATACTAAGGTGTCACTCATTCCATACAGACCTGCATACTAAGGTGTCACTCATTCCATACAGACCTGCATACTAAGGTGTCACTCATTCCATACAGACCTCCATACTAAGGTGTCACTCATTCCATACAGACCTGCATACTAAGGTGTCACTCATTCCATACAGACCTGCATACTAAGGTGTCACTCATTCCATACAGACCTCCATACTAAGGTGTCACTCATTCCATACAGACCTGCATACTAAGGTGTCACTCATTCCATACAGACCTCCATACTAAGGTGTCACTCATTCCATACAGACCTCCATACTAAGGTGTCACTCATTCCATACAGACCTGCATACTAAGGTGTCACTCATTCCATACAGACCTGCATACTAAGGTGTCACTCATTCCATACAGACCTGCATACTAAGGTGTCACTCATTCCATACAGACCTCCATACTAAGGTGTCACTCATTCCATACAGACCTCCATACTAAGGTGTCACTCATTCCATACAGACCTCCATACTAAGGTGTCACTCATTCCATACAGACCTGCATACTAAGGTGTCACTCATTCCATACAGACCTCCATACTAAGGTGTCACTCATTCCATACAGACCTGCATACTAAGGTGTCACTCATTCCATACAGACCTGCATACTAAGGTGTCACTCATTCCATACAGACCTGCATACTAAGGTGTCACTCATTCCATACAGACCTGCATACTAAGGTGTCACTCATTCCATACAGACCTCCATACTAAGGTGTCACTCATTCCATACAGACCTCCATACTAAGGTGTCACTCATTCCATACAGACCTCCATACTAAGGTGTCACTCATTCCATACAGACCTCCATACTAAGGTGTCACTCATTCCATACAGACCTCCATACTAAGGTGTCACTCATTCCATACAGACCTCCATACTAAGGTGTCACTCATTCCATACAGACCTCCATACTAAGGTGTCACTCATTCCATACAGACCTCCATACTAAGGTGTCACCTGGTTACATATAGACAATCACACTTACTAAGTTGTCACCCCCCCATCCAGTACAGACATACACTTACTAAGGTATCACCTACTTCCATACAGACACACGCTTGCAAAGGTGTCACCCAGTTCCATATAGACAATACACTTACGAAAGTGTCACCTACAGTGCCTTGAAAAAGTATTCATACCCCTTGAAATTTTCCACGTGTTGTCATGTTACAACCAAAAATATAAATGTATTTTATTGGGATTTTATGTGATGGACCAACACAAAGTGTCACATAATTGTGAAGTGGAAGGAAAATGATAAATGGTACAAATAAATATGTGAAAAGTGTTGGGGCATTTGTATGGCGCCCCCCAGAGTCAATACTTTGTAGAACCCCCTTTCTCTGCAATTACAGCTGCAAGTCTTTTTGGGGATGTCTCTACCAGCTTTGTACATCTAGAGAGGGACATTTCTGCCCATTCTTCTTTGTAAAATATCTCAAGTTCTGTCAGATTGGATGGAGAGCGTCTGTGATCAGCAATTTTCAAGTCTTGCCACAGATTCTCAATGGGATTTAGGTCTGGACTGTGACTGGTCCATTCTAACACATGAATATGCTTTGATCTAAACCATTCCATTGTAGCTCTGGCTGTACTTTAGGGTCGTTGTCCTGCTGGAAGGTGAACCCCCCCCCCCCCCTCCAGTCTCAAGTCTTTTGCAGACTCTAACAGGTTTTCTTCTAAGATTGTCCTGTATTTGTCTCCATCCATCTTCCCATCAACTCTGACCAGCTTCCCTGTCCCTGCTGAAGAAAACCATCCCCACCACATGATGCTGCCACCACCATGTTTCACGGTGGGGATGGTGTGTTCAGGGTGATGGGCAGTGTTAGTTTTCCCCCACACATAGCGTTTTGCTTTTAGGCCAAAAAGTTGAATTTTGGTCTCATGTGACCAGAGCAACTTCTTCCACATGATTGCTGTGTCCCCCACATGATTGCTGTGTCCCCCACATGGTTGCTGTGTCCCCCACATGGTTGCTGTGTCCCCCACATGGTTGCTGTGTCCCCCACATGGCTTCTCACAAACTGCAAACAGGACTTCTTATGACTTTCTTTCACCAATGTCTTTCTTCTTGTCACTCTTCCATAAAGGGCAGATTTGTGGAGAAGCACGACTAATAGTTGTCCTGTGGACAGATTCTCCCCCCTGAGCTGTGGATCTCTGCAGCTCCTCCAGAGTTACCATGGACCTCTTGGCTGCTTCTCTGATGAATGCTCTCCTTGCCTGGCATGGTCAGTTTAGGTGGACGGCCATGTCTTGGTAGGTTTGCAGTTGTGCCATACGCTTTCCATTTTCCGATGATGGATTGAACACAGAGCTCTGTGAGATGTTCAAAGCTTGGGAGATTTTTTCATTATAACCTAACCCTGCTTTATACTTCTTCACAACTTTATCCCTGACCTGTCTGGTGTGTTCCTTGGCCTTCATGATGCTGTTTGTTCACTAAGGTTCTCTAACAAACCTCTGAGGGCTTCACAGAACAGCTGTATTTATACTGAGATTAACCACTTCCCGACCGCGCCATGTACAAAAGACGTCCACAGCGCGGTCGAGTTATCCTGAGTGGACGTCCCAGGGACGTCCTCACAGAATCTTGCTCCCGCGCGCCCCCTGGGGCACGCTCCAGGATATGACCGTGACTGCCGGGTCCGGAAGACCCGGCGCATCACGGATCACGGTAGATGGCCGCTAATCGCGGCCGTTTACCACGTGATCGCTCCGTCAAATGACGGAGCGATCACTTGTAAACAGACCGGCGTCATTTGATGACGCCGGTTCCTCCCTCCCCTCTCTGTACCGATCGGTACAGTGTGAGAGGAGAGGGGAGGGAGCGGATCATGTCCGCTCCCTCCCCCATGTCAGCTGTGGGCTGGATCTGTGACAATTGCAGTCACAGATCCAGCAATCCATCCATCCCTGCTCAGCCATCCCTGTGCAATACTCTGCCAATACTCTGCAATACACCCTGTGCAATACTCTGCAATACACCCTGTGCAATACTCTGCAATACACCCTGTGCAATACTCTGCAATACACCCTGTGCAATACTCTGCAATACACCCTGTGCAATACTCTGCAATACACCCTGTGCAATACTCTGCAATACACCCTGTGCAATACTCTGCAATACCCTGTGCAATACCCTGTGCAATACCCTGTGCAATACCCTGTGCAATACCCTGTGCAATACCCCCTGTGCAATACTCTGCAATACCCTGTGCAATACCCTGCCCATACTCTGCCATATTCCGCAATACTCCACAATACTCCACAATACCCGGCAATACTCCACAATACTCCACAATACCCGGCAATACTCCACAATACCCGGCAATACTCCACAATACTCCACAATACCCGGCAATACTCCACAATACTCCACAATACTCCACAATACCCTGCAATACTCCACAATACTCCACAATACTCCACAATACCCGGCAATACTCCACAATACTCCACAATACTCCACAATACCCGGCAATACTCCACAATACCCGGCAATACTCCACAATACCCGGCAATACTCCACAATACCCGGCAATACTCCACAATACTCCACAATACTCCACAATACCCGGCAATACTCCACAATACTCCACAATACCCGGCAATACTCCACAATACCCGGCAATACTCCACAATACTCCACAATACCCCACAATACTCCACAATACTCCACAATACCCGGCAATACTCCACAATACTCCACAATACCCGGGAATACTCGGCAATACTCGGCAATACCCGGCAATACTCTGCAATAACCACTTCCCGGCCGTCATATGACGTCCTTGACTTTGTTCGGAGATATCTGAATGATGGGAGCAGCTACAGGCATCATTCAGATATTCGCTTTTTCAGCTGGCGATTCCCTGCACCATAAGAACAATCATAGCGGCTGTTCCACCGCTTGATCGCTCTTACGGAAGGTGAGAGGGGATGCCCTCCGGTGCTTCTACCGACTCACCGCTACGATCAAAGCCAAGATTGTTTGTTTTTGTTTTTTTTGTTTTTTTTTCAGGCTTCCCAGCCTAGAGGTGAGATGTGGGGTCTTCTTGACCCCCCAATATCTCACTGTAAAGAGGACCTGTCATGCCATATTCCTATTACAAGGGATGTTTACATTCCTTGTAATAGGAATAAAAGTGATCAAAAAAAAATTTGGGGCGGAAAAACATGTCAAACTAAAATAAATAAAGTAAAATGAACAATAAAATATATATATTTTTTTTAAAGCGCCCCTGCCCCCGCAAGCTCGCATGCAGAAGTGAACGCATATGTAAGCCCCGCCCACATATGAAAACGGTGTTCAAACCACACATGTGAGGTATCTCTGCGAACGTTAGAGCGAGAGCAATAATTCTGGCCCTAGACCTCCTCTGTAACTTAAAACATATAACCAGTAAAAATATTTAAAGCGTTGCCTATGGGGATTTTTAAGTAGCGAAGTTTGGCGCCATTCCACGAGCGTGTGCAATTTTGAAGGGTGACATGTTAGGTATCTATTTACTCGGCGTAACTTCATCTTTCACATTATGCAAAAACATTGGGCTAACTTTACTGTTTTTTTTTCTTTTAGGCACAAAACATTTTTTTCCGTAAAAAACGCGTTAGAAAAATTTCTGCGCAAATACCGTGCAAGATAAAAAGTTGCAATGACCACCATTATATTCTTTAAGGTCTTTGCTAAAAAAACATATATAATGTTTTGGGGTTCTATGTAATTTTCTAGCAAATAAATGATGATTTTTACATGTAGGAGAGAAATGTCAGAATTGGCCTGGGTGCTCCAGAACGCCTGAAGGTGCTCCCTGCATGTTGGGCCTCTGTATGTGGCCACGCTGTGTAAAAGTCTCACACATGTGGTATCGCCATACTCGGGAGGAATAGCAGAATGTGTTTTGGGGTGTAATTTGTGGAATGCATATGCTGTGTGTGAGAAATAACCTGCTAATATGACAATTTTGTGGAAAAAAAAAAAAAGAAAAAAAAAATCTTGATTTTTGCAAAGAATTGTGGGAAAAAGTGACAACTTCAAAAAACTCACAATGACTCTTTCTAAATACCTTGGAATGTCTTCTTTCCAAAAAGGGGTCATTTGGGGGGTATTTGTACTTTTCTGGCATGTTAGGGTCTCAAGAAATGAGATAGGCCGTCAGTACTTCAGGTGTGATCAATTTTCAGATATTGGCACCATAGCTTGTGGACTCTATAACTTTCACAAAGACCAAAAAATATTCACCAATTTGTACTTATTTTTACCAAAGATATGTAGCAGTATAAATTTTGGCCAAAATGTATGAAGAAAAAATACTAATTTGCAAAATTTTATAACGGAAACAATGAAAAATGCATTTTTTTACAAAATTTTCAGTCTTTTTTCTCTTATAGCGCAAAAAATAAAAAACCCAACAGTGATTAAATACCACCAAAAGAAAGCTCTATTTGTGTGAAAAAAAGGACAAAAATTTCATATGGGTACAGTGTTGTATGACTGAGTAATTGTCATTCAAAATGTGAGAGCACCGAAAGCTGAAAATTCGTCTGGTTAGGAAGGGGGTTTAAGTGCCCAGTTGTCAAGTGGTTAAATGACACACAGGTGGACTCTATTCACTAATTAGGTGACTTCTGAAGGCAATTGGTTCCACTAGATTTTAGTTGGCGGTATCAGAGTAAGGGCTCTTTCACACGGAGGTCCGTTCAGGTCCGCCTGTCAGTTTTTTAGGCGGACCTGAAACGGATCCTCCATGCACCCCTATGGAGGCACGGATGTCAGCGGAGACATGTCCGCTGACATCCGCTCCGCTCCGCCAAAGTGTGACGGAGGAAAACCCTATTTTTCCTTCCGTCGGCGGAGCGGATCGGATGACAACGGACTCTACGGTCCGTCATCATCCGATTCCCCATAGGGGAGAGCGGCGCTCTGACAGGGCGGTCCCTGCACAGTGTGCGGGGACCGCCCAGTCATCCGTCGGCTCAGCGGGGATCAACGGAGCGATCCCCGCGGAGCTTCACGGGGCGGATCTGCACGGATCCGCCCCGTGTGAAAGGGGCCTAAAGGGGGCTGAATAAAAATGCCCCCCCACACTTTTCACATATTTATTTGTAAAACATTTTGAAAACCATTTATCATTTTCCTTCCACTTCACAATTATGTGCCGCTTTGTGTTGGTCTATCACATAAAATCCCAATAAAATACATTTACATTTTTGGGTGTAACATGACAAATTGTGGAGAATTTCAAGGGGTATGAATACTTTTTCAAGGCACTGTAGTTCTATATAGCTGTACACTCTTAGTGAGCTGGCACTCAGTTCCTTTATACAGTGGAACCTCGGATTACGAGCATAATCCATTCCAGGAGAATGCTCGTAATCCAAAGCACTCGCTTATCAAAGCGAGTTTCCCCATAGAAGTCAATGGAAACGAAAATAATTTGTTCCGTATTGACTTCAATGGCATGCAATGCCGCGTGTGGCCAGAGGTGGGGGGCGCCGAAGAGCCTCGGAAATACTTCGAAAGGCTCAGGAATGGAGTATTTGTGAACGGCTACAGCGCCCCCGCACCTCAGGCCAAATGCGGTAGTGCACACCACTGTGGCTTGAATCCTGCTAGTTTTGGGAGACAACACTCGCAAACCGAGTCAGGATTTAAAAAAATAAAAATAAAAGCTCGTATTGCGAAATGCTTGTTAACCGTGTTACTCGCAATCCGAGGTTTCACTGTATACATACATTTACTATGGTGTCATGCAGTTCCATAGGGACACATTAAGGGCTAGTTTACACTTCTATGGAGGCTTTGAAGCACCACTAAGGGCTCATATACACTTGCTTCGGCTTCAAAACAAGGCTTCGGACAGGCTTTGTTAAAGCTCTCTGAACGCCAGTTAAAACTCCTGTCACTAAATAAAAAGGTTAGTTTACAGTCCTGTTTACACCTTTCTTTTGCTTGGTGCTTTGTTGAGGCTTCAATAACAATTTTTGAAGCCAAAGCAAAAGAAAGGTGTAAACAGGACTGTAATCTAACCTTTTTATTTAGTGACAGGAGTTTTGACTGGCGTTCAGAGAGCTTTAACAAAGCATGTCCGAAGCCTTGTTTTGAAGCCGAAGCAAGTGTATATGAGCCCTTAGTAGTGCTTTAAAGCGTTTTCAAAGCCTCCATAGAAGTCGATGGCAAAGCTCGCTTGAAGCACCTGCAGCTTTTGAGAGGCTTTAATTCAGTTTTCGCTTTGCTTTGGAGAATTTGCTTGTATGAGATTGTGTGTGTGTGTGTGTGTGTGTGTGTGTGTGCGCGCGCACACACGCTTGTTGAAGCTGTAGGTGCTTTCATGTCTGTTAACCACTTCCCGCCCGGCCTATAGCAGAATGATGGCCGGGCAGTGGTTTCGTCATCCTGACTGGGCGTCATATGACGTCCTGCAGGATAACAGCCGCCGCGCTCCCGTGGGGGTGCGCATCGCGGCGATCGGTGGTGCAGTGTTTCAGTCTGACACACCGCTACACCGATCTCGGTAAAGAGCCTCCGGCTCTTTACCACGTGATCAGCTGTGTCCAATCACGGCTGATCACAATTTAAACAGAAAGAGCCACGGATCGGCTTTTCCTCCCTTGCGTCTGACAGACACGGGTAGAGGGAAGCCGATCGGCTGCTCTCCTGACAGAGGGGGTATGCGCTGATAGTTTATCAGCGCAGCCCCCTCTCGGATCACCGCTAATCAGTGCCCAGGCAGCTGCCAATCAATGCCCAGGCAGCTGCCAACCAGTGCCCACTCAAAATCCCTGCCAGTGCCACCAGGAATACCCATCAGTACCGCATGTCAGTGCCATGTATCAATGCCCATCAGTGCCGCCTATCAATGCCACCCAAAAGTACCCACCATTGCAGCCTTTCAGTGCCCATCAGTGCTGCATATCGGTGCCACCCAACAGTGCCGCCTACCAGTGCCCATCGTCAGTGCCACCTCATTGGCGCTGCCTTATCGGTGCCTGTCAGTGCCGCCTTATCAGTGCCCATCAGTGAAGGAGAAAACTTACTTATTTCCAAAATGTTATAACCGAAAAAAAAGAAAAACTTTTATTTTTTTCCAAATTTTTGGTCTTTTTTTATTTGTTGTGCAAAAATTTAAAATCCCAGAGGCTATCAAATACCACCAAAAGAAAGCTCTATTTGTTGGAACAAAATGATAAAAATTCTGTTTGGGTACAGTGTAGCACGACCGCGCAATTGTCATTTAAACAGCGACAGCGCTGAAAGCTTAAAATTGGCTTGGGCAGGAAGGGGCGTAAGTGCCCGGTATTGAAGTGGTTAAAGCCGCAGCAAGTGTAAATGATGCCTTGCACTCAGCTGACAGTTAACAATAGATGTGCCATCCAGGTTTATTGAGACACACATTTGCTAAGGTGTCACCTGACTCCATATGAACACATTACCTAAGCTGACAGCTACAAGCAGATCTGTCACCCGGGTCCTTATATTTGTACACCTACTAAGGTGTCACCCAGCCACATATGAACACATTAAAGGCATTGTAAACCTTTGTGTTTATTCACCTTAACCACCTCCCTACCGGGCACGAAAACCCCCTTCCTGCCCAAGCCATTTTTCAGCTTTCAGCGCTGTCACACTTTGAATGACAATTGCGCGGTCGTACGACGTGGCTCCCAAACAAAATTTGCGTCCTTTTTTTCCCACACATAGAGCTTTCTTTTGGTGGTATTTGATCACCTCTGCGGTTTTTATTTTTTGCGCTATAAACAAAAGAAGAGCGTCCAGTTTGGAAAAAAAACACTATTTTTTAATTTTTGCTATAATAAATACCCATTTTTTTTATTTTTTATAAAATTTTCCTCAGTTTAGGCCGATACGTATTCTTCTACATATTTTTGGTAAAAAAAAAAAACGCAATAAGCGCGTATTGATTGGTTTGCGCAAAAGTTATAGCGTGTACAAAATAGGGGATAGATTTATAGCATTTTAATTTTTTTATTTTTTTATTAGTAATGGCGGCGATCTGCGATTTTTTTTATTTTATTGTGACTGCGATATTGCGGCGGACACATCGGACACTTTTGACACATTTTTGGGACCATTCATGTTTATACAGCGATCCCTGCTATAAAAATGCATTGATTACTGTATAAATGTGATTAGCAGGGAAGGGGTTAACCACTAGGGGGCGGGAAGGGGTTAAATATGTTCCCTCAATGTGTTCTTACTGTGGGGGGAGGGGACTGACTGGGGGAGGTGACCGATGGTTGTCCCTATGTACAAGGGACACACCATCGGTCCCCTCTCCCTCACAGGACGTGGATCTCTGTGTTTACACACAGAGACCCACTTTCCTGCTCGTTTCCCGGGCAATCGCGGGTGCCCGGCGGCAATCGCGGCCGCCGGGCACACGCGGCGGGCGCGCACGCCGCTGGCTTCAAGCGCGCGCCTCCTAGCTCGTTTTAAAGGGAGGACGTCATATGACGTCCTCCCAGAACGAGAGTATCCTCCGCCCGCCGTCAATTGACAGTGGGCGGTGGACAAGTGGTTAAAGAGGAAGTAACCCCCCCCCCCCCGAAAAAACGGGATAAAATAAGACCCTGCAAGAGAAAAGCATAATGAGCTAGTATGCATAGCATACTAGCTCATTATGTGGCACTTGCCTGAAATAGAAGCCCCCGAAGTCCTCCTCGTTCCCCTCCGCCGCCATGTCCCCTCTGAGCTTCTTCCTGGTATCGCCGCTCTGGCGCTGTGATTGGCCGAAGCGGCGATGACGTCACTCCCGCTCATGCGCGCGGGACTGGCATGATCCCGGCATGTCCCATTCATTATGCCTGGACGCTCGGTGCGCCTGCGCCGTAGACATCGGTGCAGTGTTTTCTGCAAATATCTCCTAAAACATGTAGGTTTAGGAGATATTTCTTGCACCTACAGCCTCAATCCAGACTTACCTGTAGGTGCAAGTTGTCAAAGTGGGTTTACAACCACTTTAATGCATCCTATGCACTGTCCAGCCCCCCCTATTTTACTTACCTGAACCCTGAATTTCAGCGGGCGCGATCCTGCATCGCTCTCTCCACTGCTTCTCGGCTCTTCATTGGATAGATTTATGGCAGCGCTGTCAATCGAATCCAATAACACGGGGGGCGGGGCCGAGTCATACACTCGGCGGCTATGGGAGCACGCCCGCAAGGTAGAGCTGGGCGATTTTTTTTTTTTATTTTTTTTTTTCTCAAAAAAAAAAATCTGCAATTTAAAAAAAAACTCGATTCAAATCAAGTTTTTTTTTTTTTTTAATTTTTTTTTTTTATTAAATGGATACCGCGCCGGTCCTGAGGAGCTGCGGGCAGGAGTTTTTAGCCGAGGCCGCGGCTTCGGACTAGTCCGCGGCGTCCGGCCTAGTGGTCGATTTGCTGAATATTTGAATCGATTTGACCTCTCAACTCGATTCAAGATTCAAATCGATTTTTTTCCCAGCCCTAAAGCAAGGAAACCACCTCGGGAGAGAGCTTCCCAGAGGGGGTTAGCTATTGCGGGGAGGAGCCACGAGAGCCGCCGTGGGACCCCAGAAGAGGAGGTTCGGGGCCACTCTGTGCAAAACTAACTGCACAGTGGAGGTAGGTATGACCTGTTTTGTTATTTAAAAAATAAATAAATAAAAAAACTGAACCTTTAGTGTCACTTTAACTGAGGTGTTGTCCCCAAATGAAATGAGACTGATGTGTCAACCGGTCCCATAGACGCCCCATTTGGGCTGATTTGCTAAGAGTGGAGGAATGTCACTGAATAATACTGTAGCTGTGGTCACTCTGAATGCCCAATCTTGTCCGGATAAAGAATGTAAACACATATTTGTTTGTCACCTGGAGGAATAATTAAAGTGATCATTCCTTTTATTGAGTGCAAATTCTCAACTCCTTTTAGTGATTCGGCCTCATTGACTTGCCTTCTGCATAGGCCGTGGTGATGTGAGTGTAGTATGGACTCGCCAGAGTCTCTCACACAGACATTCGTTAGATGTGTTTTTTATTTCCTGGAAGCGGGTGAGATGTGTGTTTTTTCTGTAGCCGTGGTTTAGTCCTTTTCTATAATGTACATTTATACATAGAAAGGTGAGAGCCGCTGCGACAACCAGGAAAATTCTGCAGGAGGGTTGTGAAAACAATGGCAGCTTTACATCGGAGTCAGGAGGGGAGACATCAGCAGGTTTATTCTGTGATGTGTTTACATTCAGGTGAAGGATAAGCGTGGCTCCGATACCGCCAGGCCTGGGCATTGTAGGCTGATCGGGAAGGGGGCAGTCCCATCAAGGTGCTACACTTAGGATGGGGGCTCGCCAGTTGCACAGAAAGCATTGCAGGATATCATTGGGGTACACTCAGGATTTGGGCTCCCCCATCAGTAAAGAATAAAAAAAATGATTGGAGTACATTCAAGTCTGCAGTCTCTGACCGTCTCCCGTGGCGTGTCTGCAGTCTCTGACCGTCTCCCGTGGCGTGTCTGCAGTCTCTGACCGTCTCCCGTGGCGTGTCTGCAGTCTCTGACCGTCTCCCGTGGCGTGTCTGCAGTCTCTGACCGTCTCCCGTGGCGTGCCTGCAGTCTCTGACCGTCTCCCGTGGCGTGCCTGCAGTCTCTGACCGTCTCCCGTGGCGTGCCTGCAGTCTCTGACCGTCTCCCGTGGCGTGCCTGCAGTCTCTGACCGTCTCCTAGATCTGTCGTGTTTGCACCAAGCATGAACCTTTTTACGGGAAACCTGACATCTGCTTAGATAAGGTAATCCATGACCCATGAAGGGAGGCTCCTTTTTCTTGCAGCATCCTATGGAGTCTCTGATTGTATGCAGGGACTAGAGTTGTGTCTCCTTACACTGTGTACATCAATAGAAACCAGCAGCCCCATAGCCTAGGATGGCAATGGACTCTCTGCTCCTCCCTCCCCCCTTTTCCAAGCTAACAGACTTCCTAGAGACTGTGTGAAGACTAGAAATAGGCGTGTTCAAATTCCCACCTGCCCCCATCCCGCCAGGAAGCCGACACTGCACACCGCTAATCGCAGGCAGTGAGGCATTTTCCAATCTGTGCAGCTGCAGACCAGAAAATGTCTCGCTGCCTGTGATTCGCTGTGTGCAGTGTCGGCTTCCTGGCGGGATCGGGACATGTGGAAATTTGAACACGCCCGAGCCCATTCCTAGTGAAGGGCAGCAGCACTAAGAGCAGCAGCCAGGGAACTGGCATTCTCATAAGGAAAACCCAGCAGTGTCAGCCTCGGTCATGTCAGTCTCTTTTTCATATTCGTATGGGTCTAAATTCCGCAGAGTGTTTGAGGGCGGAGGGACATGTGCCTGTCTGTGAGCATGCAGGGAATATCAGGGAAAGGCACACGTGTGATATACGGAGGTCTGAGCAGAGATAGGAGATTTGTGCCGAGCTGTCCTTCCTTATTCTTCTGGAGTTTGGTGATAAGAGAGCCGGCTGGGTGACATGGAGCTCTTCTGTTCACAGCTACCGTGTGCCAAACACCGACACACAACGCATCCCCCCCCCCCACCTGACACAAACCACCCCCCCCCCCCTCTTCTGCAATACACGGTAACCAAAGTGGATGCAATCAGGAAACAAACGATCGCCTAGTTCTTAAAGCGGAACCTCGCTCTACCAATCGATAACTATTTTTAGTTCTTATGCTGCTATCATTAGTAAATAGATAGGAAGGTGTATTATATATACAGTGCCTTGAAAAAGTATTCATACCCCTTGAAATTTTCTACATGTTGTCATGTTACAACCAAAAACGTAAATGTATTTTATTGGGATTTTATGTGATAGACCAACACAAAGTGTCACATAATTTGTGAAGTGGAAGGTAAATGATAAATAATACAAATAAATATGTGAAAAGTGGGGGGGGGGATTTGTATGGCGCCCCCCGGAGTCAATACTTTGTAGAACCCCCTTTCTCTGCAATTACAGCTGCAAGTCTTTTTGGGGTGTCTCTACCAGCTTTGCATATCTAGAGAGGGACATTTCTGCCCATTCTTCTTTGTAAAATATCTCAAGTTCTGTCAGATTGGATGGAGAGCGTCTGTGATCAGCAATTTTCAAGTCTTGCCACAGATTCTCAATGGGATTTAGGTCTGGACTGTGACTGGGCCATTCTAACACATGAATATGCTTTTATCTAAACCAGGGGTGTCCAAACTTTTTTCAAAGAGGGCCAGATTTGATGAAGTGAACATGCGTGAAGGCTGACCATTTTGCCTGAGATTTTGTGAACCATTAAAATTTGGTCTAAGTGTGTTCGATCGAGCACTAATACACTGCCCAACAAGAATTCTCTTGCCTTTGTGGCTGTGTGTGGTGAAGAGATGAGCTTGGGCATTGTAACGACACCCCAATTATGAAAGGGGTTAAAGTCGTTTAGGATATTCCATTCCCGAACACCAATGCAGCTTCCAGACACTATTTTATTGGGATTTTATGTGATAGACCAATACAAAGTGGCACATAAACCAGCCGAATAAGACCCCATATGAATAATTCTCCCCAAAAATACGAGATGACGCTCTGTATGAGGTTCAAACAGGAATCACAATCTTTATTGAAAAGACTACAAGTTTTATACACAGTCAAAAGAGGAGGTGCATTCATATTCTGCTCATATTACTCTGAAAATACACCTGTGACCAGACCTAATTAACATGAGCTAATTAACTAATCCATTTAAGCAGCCTGGCTGTCTCCTAAACTACAATACACATTATCACAGAACTCCTTCATACAATACAGGGTCAATTAGCCCAATCCACAAAAAAAAGATCCTTAGAAGTTAGCCTGGACTCCTCTACACCACAACAGACAGACAGACATGTGGCTGGAGTCAACGACATCAGAACCTTCTAACGGCATGAATCTGTCAGTCTTTACATATCCTGGAATGCCCATATTAGGAGTTACTTTCTGTGCATAGACCTCACAGTGTACAGGGGATAACCTCTTCATATTTCTTGAGAGATATTGTCAATGAATATTACTGTCCTATTTGAAGTAGTCCAAGATATAATTTCTCAGTCACCCTATGCCCCTAATGGACATAGGGTGATTTAGACATAAGAGGTGCATGGGGAGCTGAAGCAAGGGTATCCCATACTTTCCAAGAGATTCTGGGTTCCACGGGCCCTCCCGGTACAGGCGTGTTATTTGGATATACCGTGTTTATTGGTGTATAACACACACCTTCACTTTAAAAAAATGTAAATAAAGAACTGTGAAGCAAAATAAGGGTCACTGCCCATCAATGCAGCCTCACAAGTGCCATAAATGCAACACCCCCGTTGCCCTGAATGCAGAACCCCTCCCCCCCCCCCCGTTGCCCGAAACCGGAACGCGGGCCGGACTTTGGACATGCCTGATCTAAACCATTCCATTGTAGCTCTAGCTGTATGTTTAGGGTCGTTGTCCTGCTTGGAAGGTGAACCTCCGCCCCAGTCTCAAGTCTTTTGCAGACTCTAACAGAATTTCTTCTAAGATTGTCCTGTATTTGGCTCCATCCAGCTTCCATGTCCCTGCTGAAGAAAAGCATCCCCACCACATGATGCTGCCACCACCATGTTTCACGGTGGGGATGGTGTGTTCAGGGTGATGTGCAGTGTTAGTTTTCCCCCGCACATAGCGTTTTGCTTTTAGGCCAAAAAGTAACATTTTGGTCTCATCTGACCAGAGCACCTTCTTCCACATGGTTGCTGTGTCCCCCACATGGTTGCTGTGTCCCCCACTTGGTTGCTGTGTCCCCCACATGGCTTCTCACAAACTGCAAACAGTTCTTCTTATGACTTTCTTTCACCAATGTCTTTCTTCTTGTCACTCTTCCATAAAGGGCAGATTTGTGGAGAAGCACGACTAATAGTTGTCCTGTGGACAGATTCTCCCACCTGAGCTGTGGATCTCTGCAGCTCCTCCAGAATCACCATGGACCTCTTGGCTGCTTCTCTGATGAATGCTCTCCTTGCCCGGCCCGGTCAGTTTAGGTGGACGGCCATGTCTTGGTAGGTTTGCAGTTGTGCCATACTCTTTCCATTTTCCGATGATGGATTGAACAGAGCTCCGTGAGATGATCAAAGCTTGGGAGATTTTTTAATAACCTAACCCTGCTTTATACTTCCCCACAACTTTATCCCTGACCTGTCTGGTGTGTTCCTTGGCCTTCATGATGCTGTTTGTTTACTAAGGTTTTCTAACAAACCTCTGAGGGCTTCACAGAAATTTTATACTGAAATTAAATAAATATAAATATATTTATACTGAAATTAAATTGCACACAGGTGGACTCTATTTACTAATTAGACTTCTGAAGGCAATTGGTTCCACTAGATTTTAGTTGGGGGTATCAGAGTAAAGGGGGCTGAATGCAAATACCCCCCCACACTTTTCACATATTTGTAAAAAAAAAAAATTGAAAACCATTTATCAATTTCCTTCCACTTCACAATTATTTTGTGTTGGTCTATCACATAAAATCCCAATAAAATACATTGACGTTTTTGGTTGTAACATGACAACATGTAGAAAATTTCAAGGGGTATGAATACTTTTTCAAGGCACTGTACTTGTTTAATTTTAGTTTTTGGGTGCCGATGCCACCCTCTCTCTGCCATTGATTTGCAGGCAGTGCCGCCCTCACTTTTCCATTGTCTTGTATGCAGTGCCATCCTTTCTTTGCCCTAATCTTGTAAGGTAGTGCCATCCTGTCCTATCTGAGAGTCAGTGCCATGCTGTCTGCCCTTGTCTGGAGGGGGCTGTACCATCCTCTCCTTCTCCTCTCCTTCTCTCCCATCCTCTCCTTCTCCTCTCCTCTCCTTCTCCTCTCCTCTCCTCTCCTCTCCTTCTCCTCTCCCATCCTCTCCTCTCCCATCCTCTCCTTCCCCATCCTCTCCTTCTCCTCTCCCCTCCCATCCTCTCCTTCTCCTCTCCCCTCCCATCCTCTCCTTCTCCTCTCCCTCCCATCCTCTCCTTCTCCTCTCCCCTCCCATCCTCTCCTTCTCCTCTCCCCTCCCATCCTCTCCTTCTCCTCTCCCCTCCCATCCTCTCCTTCTCCTCTCCCCTCCCATCCTCTCCTTCTCCTCTCCCCTCCCATCCTCTCCTTCTCCTCTCCCCTCCCATCCTCTCCTTCTCCTCTCCCCTCCTCATCCTCTCCCCTCCCATCCTCTCCCCTCCCATCCTCTCCCCTCCCATCCTCTCCCCTCCCATCCTCTCCCCTCCCATCCTCTCCTTCTCCTCTCCCCTCCCATCCTCTCCTTCTCCTCTCCCCTCCCATCCTCTCCTTCTCCTCTCCCCTCCCATCCTCTCCTTCTCCTCTCCTCTCCCATCCTCTCCTTCTCCTCTCCTCTCCCATCCTCTCCTTCTCCTCTCCTCTCCCATCCTCTCCTTCTCCTCTCCTCTCCCATCCTCTCCTTCTCCTCTCTTCTCCTCTCCCATCCTCTCCTTCTCCTCTCTTCTCCTCTCCCATCCTCTCCTTCTCCTCTCTTCTCCTCTCCCATCCTCTCCTTCTCCTCTCCCATCCTCTCCTCCTCCTCTCCCATCCTCTCCTCCTCCTCTCCCATCCTCTCCCATCCTCTCCTCCTCTCTCCCATCCTCTCCTTCTCCTTCTCCTCTCCTTCTCCTCTCCTTCTCCCATCCTCTCCTTCTCCTCTCCTTCTCCCATCCTCTCCTTCTCCTCTCTTCTCCCATCCTCTCCTCCTCCTCTCCCATCCTCTCCTTCTTCTCCTCTCCTTCTCCTCTCCTTCTCCTCTCCTTCTCCTCTCCTTCTCCTCTCCTTCTCCTCTCTTCTCCTCTCCTTCTCCTCTCCTTCTCCTCTCCTTCTCCTCTCCTCTCCCATCCTCTCCTCCTTCTCCTCTCCTCTCCCATCCTCTCCTCCTTCTCCTCTCCTCTCCCATCCTCTCCTCCTTCTCCTCTCCTCTCCCATCCTCTCCTCCTTCTCCTCTCCTCTCCCATCCTCTCCTCCTTCTCCTCTCCTCTCCCATCCTCTCCTTCTCCTCCTCCTCTCCCATCCTCTCCTCCTCCTCTCCCATCCTCTCCTCCTCCTCTCCCATCCTCTCCTCCTCTTCTCCATCCTCTCCTTCTTCTCTTCTCCTCTCCTTCTCCCATCCTCTCCTCTCCTTCTCCCATCCTCTCCTTCTCCTCTCCTTCTCCCATCCTCTCCTTCTCCTCTCCTTCTCCCATCTCTCCTTCTCCTCTCCTCTCCCATCCTCTCCTTCTCCTCTCCCCTCCCATCCTCTCCTTCTCCTCTCCCCTCCCATCCTCTCCTCCTTCTCCTCTCCCATCCTCTCCTCCTTCTCCTCTCCTCTCCCATCCTCTCCTCCTTCTCCTCTCCTCTCCCATCCTCTCCTCCTTCTCCTCTCCTCTCCATCCTCTCCTCCTTCTCCTCTCCTCTCCCATCCTTCCTCCTTCTCCTCTCCTCTCCCATCCTCTCCTCCTCTCTCCTCTCCTCTCCCATCCTCTCCTCCTTCTCCTCTCCTCTCCCATCCTCTCCTCCTTCTCCTCTCCTCTCCCATCCTCTCCTCCTTCTCCTCTCCTCTCCCATCCTCTCCTCCTTCTCCTCTCCTCTCCCATCCTCTCCTTCTCTCCTATTACATTGGAGTCAGTGGCACTGTGTTTCTGCCCCAGTGATGGCCGTAGTACCATATATCACTATACAGTCAGGTTGGTGATTTACTTGATGTCACCGATTTGCAATGCATGCATCCTCTGGGACTACTTATTGCTCAGTTTTGAAGACCCCTGGAAGTGAATTAGTTAAAATATTTACAGCCCTCGAGAGAGAGCCCAACCAGCCTCATGCCGGCCTGCTAATCTCTTCCCATCACACAGCAGCAGACCGATCAATGCCACAAGCACTCCGAGTCCCGGAGAAATCTCCCTCCTAATACTCCATGGCCTACTAACCTCTCCGAGAACAGCGCCTCCTGCCATCTACTGGCTCTTGTTTATCAGACCTGCCAATCACATTCTTCCCTTCTATTTTTCAGGGTTGAAGAATAAAGGGAATACTGTCACACCTAAGGGTAAAAAAAAGGCGACGGTGCACCCACAGCTAAGGGGTAGGGATGAGCCGAACACCCCCCTGTTCGGTTCGCACCAGAACCTGCGAACAGACAGAATGTTCGTGTGAACTTTAGAACCCTATTAAATACAATGGACTTGAACGTTCGAAATCAAAAAAGCTAATTATAAAGGCTAATATGCAAGTTATTGTCCTAAAAAGTGTTTGGGGACCCGGGTCCTGCCCCAGGGGACAAGTATCAATGCAAAAAAAAGTTTTAAAAACGGCCGTCTTTTCGGGAGCAGTGATTTTAATCATGCATAAAGTGAAATATTCCTTCAAATTTCGTACGGGGGGGGGGGGGGGGGTGTATAGTATGCCTGTAAAGTAGCGCTTGTTTCCCTTGCTTAGAACTGTCCCTGCACAAAATGTCATTTCTGAAGGGAAAAAGACTCACTCGCGGCTGTAATGTAATGTCGGCTCCTGGCAATATAGAGAAAAGTCATTGATAAAAAAAAAATGCGTGGGGGACCCCCCAAATTCAATTACCAGGCCCCTTTCAGGTCTGGTATGGATTTTAAGGGGAACTCCACCCCCAAATTTAAAAAAAATATGGCGTGGAGTTCCCCCAAAAATCCATACCAGACCCTTTATCCGAGCACGCAACCTGGCAGGCCACAGAAAAAGAAGGGGGGGGGGACGAGAGAGCACCCCCCCCTCCTGAACCATACCAGGCCACATGCCCTCAACATGGGGAGGATGTCCCCATGTTGATGGGGACAAGGGCCTCATCCCCCACAACCCTTGCCCGGTGGTTGTGGGGGTCTGTGGGCGGGAGGCTTATCGGAATTTGGAAGACCCCTTTAACAAAGGGGACCCCCAGATCCCCTCCCCCCCATGTGAATTGGTAAGGGGTACATTGTAAAAAAAAACACACAGACACCTTGGAAAAGTCCTTTTTATTAAAAATAAAAACACATTCCAGCGATGTAATCCAATGTCCCGCGGCAATCCGATGTCCAGTGCTGCAGTCTCCACACAAAACGTCATTGGCTGAGCTGACCTACACTGCTGAGGAAGTTCCCCATCAGGTCCGCTCTGCCAATGACGTAGGCGGGGTCTGGGGTATG
Source organism: Rana muscosa (assembly GCA_029206835.1). Lineage (NCBI taxonomy): Eukaryota > Metazoa > Chordata > Amphibia > Anura > Ranidae > Rana > Rana muscosa. The sequence goes on from CM055117.1 coordinate 12,271,774, forward strand.
AGGGGGCGGGGGCGCCCTCGTTTCTCAGACCCCGCCTACGTCTTGGCTGAGCGGACCTGATGGGGAACTTCCTTTTCAGTGTAAAAAAATTAATAGACCCGCCCCTTCTCACGTTCCCCATCAGGTCCGCTCCAATTGAGAAGCGGGGGTGGGGGGGCTGCCGTGAATAGAGAAGCGGGGGGTGCTGCCGTGTGTGTGTGTGTATATGTATGTATGTATGTGTGTGTGTGTGTGTGTGTGTGTGTGTGTGTGTATATATATATATATATATATATATATATATATATATATATATTATAATTATGGATGTCCTGTAGTCGCAGTCTCTATGTACAGTACATCTGGCGGTGAGTTTTGCTCTGTATTCCCTATGTATCCATATACAGTATACGGGATGTCCTGCAGTCGCATGGGGTGTACTGAACATCCGGTCGGTGGGTTTTGCTCTGTATCCCCCTCCAGTCATTGAGTGCTCACATGTAAAACATCCCTATCTACTGATTTCTTGGTTTGATGATTTGCGGCTCCGGCTGTAGTGAAGGGGCTCCAGAGAATTCACAGCATAAATATTTCCTTGTAATAGAAAGCAGCACTTCTCCTTGTAAACACATGAAGCAAAGAGGACCTGTTATAATGCAGGAGACCTTTATAAGCCGAGTGCAGTGCTGGGCATTGCCGGAGCCGCCTCACAATTTGCAGTGCGATTTGATTTTGTAATATTCATTTTATGGCGGCCTCCATCTGCCTGAGGTGTATATCTCCCCCCCCCCCCCCCGGCCTTCCACCCTCCCCGCATCATCTGATGATATTTACATTACAGACGTACTCCACCGATCTGCTTCGTGATCAACGATTACTCCCGCTGACATGTTATTACTTTGTATATCCTTGTTATCCAATCATTACTTTTGTATCAAATTGTGTCATCGCTGGTTTCTTGCTTTATAATGTAGCGGATCTTATTATAATTTTGAAGGGCCGGGATGGCTGAACCTTCACTAGCATTTTGCTGTTCAATGAGTAATACATTTTATCTCTGTGTGCTGCATCCCCGCTGATTATTATTATTATTATATTTTTTTTTCTTAGGCCACGTCTGCAAGGGGCGATTAGCTGCGTGCCCCACGCAGGGCCGTCTTTTACCAGCAGGTGTTGCGTCTATCCCATTGTTATCTTTTGGGACATGCAGCTGCATGGACACAGTCTCCGGTCCCAGTATGACGTGTGGGTCCCCGAATGCACACGGGGTGAGTGTTGGGTATCTGCACCCCCCCCCCCCCCCGCTATGTCATTTTGGGACACGTGGTGCAGCCACGTGTCCCTGTAGACAACAATGGGACGCCGGCATTGGGATGCATGAAACCCCTGTGCATACCGGTGTAAATAAAATGCAGTCCTGCACAGCAGTACCCAGCTAATCGGTGAGCGGGGCCTTTTGGTGGTCAACAGGGACACCCCTATTTAGACTTTGAGATTTTACACCGTCAGGTAATGTTGTTTAAAAATGTTATTTCTTTTTTAATTTGTCGCTTAATAAAATCTCTGTTGGTCCTGCCATGAAAGTCTTTGAGCACTTCTTGTTGACGGGTGACAACACTTTGCCCCTGGCTCTCTTAGGCTCCATTAACACCTGTATGACTCCAAAGTCGCATGACTTTTGTAGTACAAGTGTCATGCAGCTTTGGGTGGGTGTGACTTGTTGTCCTTCTGTAAAGTTGGACCCGCTGTCATGCATCTTTTGAGGGTTACCATTGAAGTCTATGGCCCTCAAGTTGCATGAAAGTCGGACCAAAGTAGTGCAGGAACTACTTTGAAGTCGCTGTGACTTTAAAGTTGCACATATATATTGTCTCTGCTACTCCTCTCTGTCAGTCCCTCCATTGGCTTCCGCTCACCCAACAAATTAAATTCAAAATATTATTAAAGCGGAGGTTCCGCGGTCCATACATTTTTTTTTTTTTTTTCTGGGTGGACCTCCGCTTTAACTACTTACAAAGCCATCCACAACTCTGCCCCCAGCTACATCACTGACCTAGTCTCTAAATACCAACCTAATCGTTCTCTTCATTCTTCTCAAGACCTCCTCTAGCTCTCTCTTCACCCGCTCCCATACTCGTCTCCAGGACTTTTCCAGAGCCTCTCCAAGCCTATGGAACTCCTTACCCCAATCTGTCCATTTATCTCCTTCTCTATTAGCTTTTAGAGGATCCCTGAAAACCCTCCTCTTCAGAGAAGCCTATCCGACCCCCACCTAACAACTGTATTTTCATTTTTGTCCACCTGATCATCCCCCACAGATACTACCCTTTGTTCCACGTGATCCTCCCTTCTAGACTGTAAGTTCTAACAAGCCGGGCCCTCTGATCCCTCCTGTATTGTATTGTGATTGTACTGTCTTCCCTGATGTAAAGCGCTGCGCAAACTGTTGGCGCTATATAAATCCTGTATAATAATAATATATGATTGGTTATCATTGGAAAGTATAGGGTAAGAATTGTTGAGGTCGCATGACAAGTTACACAAAGTGTGACTGGGGTGTGAATCCTTTTCATCCTTCCTGCTATGATGGTCATTTTCTAGTAATCCTCGTCCGGTTCCTACCAGCACTGAATGATCAGTCTTTGGTATTTACTGTTATTCAATGGACTCCTCCAGTGTCAGTAAAGGTCGGGTCTCTGGAGATCCTCACCTCAGAGCTGTGGTGTAAATCCATCCAGCGGTGTCATCTATAGACAGCAATTAATACTCCTCTCCAGGCTGACACCTGATGAGCTGGTGGCGGGATCATCACTCATGCAGGGGCTGGAGGGAGGGAGGTGTGTGTGTGTGTGTGTGTGTGTGTTTGTTTTTATAAATTTTTAGATTTACAGACATTCCATAAATAGGTGGAGTTTCATTTGTTTTATATGATATAGGTTGGGGGGAAAAAAAGCCATAGAGACATCACCAATGTCTGACACAGATCAGCCCCTGCTGTAGCCTCTCACCTTGCTACAAAGTTACAATGTATAGTCTGATCACTGGGAGAGAGGAGACTGAGGAAATTCTGCCTCTTGCTTGCAGCATACCTGGAGTTCAGCTTTTAAATACAGCAGTTAAAACCAGGCAGAGTTTCTCACCTTTCTCCAATATATCCCAATCTCCGGGATCTCTAGGATCCTTTTTAGGGCTGCAACTAACGATTATTTTCATAATCGATTAGTTGGCCGATTTTCATTGTTTCGATTTAATAACCTTTAAAAAAAAAAAAAGGCAATTTTGCTGCGATTTGCATTTTTACATTTTTTTTTTTTGGCCAATTTGTTGTTGGGCAGATTAAAAAAAAAACACAAATTGCCACAAAAACACATTATTATTATTATTATTATTATTACACGCTTTTCTGCAGCTTCTCCATTGACGTATATTGAACCAAAAAAAACAAAATAGCACAATTTTGCGTTTAAAAAAAGTCCTTGCCATTTCCAAATACGCAGCGGCTGAAAAAATCATGGATGTGAATGTGTCCCATAGGAAACCATGTAAATGACCTGTAGTGTGTTTCTGCAAAAAGCAACAAAAAACAGAGGAGTGACCCGGGCCCGAGATGTTTAGTAACATAATGGGGGTTAAAAAAACTAAAATTAGTACAAAAAGAGCAAATAATCGCTACTGTAAGGGGTTAATTTTTTACTGTGGGACAGAGAAAGTAATATTTACAGTAGCGATTTGCTCTTTTTGTACTATAAAGGGCTCATTTTTTTTTTTTTTTTTTAAACCCCATTATGTTACTGGCCGATTATGAAAATGGTAATCGATTAATTTCATAATTGATTGGTTGTTTCGGCCCTAGAACCTTTACACTTTTTTCCTAAGCTTCTTTTACCCCAACCCCAAGGAAAACCTGTGTCTGTCTCTGTCTGTCTCTGTCTGTCTGTGTCTGTCTGTGTCTGTCTGTGTCTGTCTGTGTCTGTCTGTGTCTGTCTGTGTCTGTCTGTGTCTGTCTGTCTGTGTCTGTCTGTCTGTGTCTGTCTGTGTCTGTCTGTGTCTGTCTGTGTCTGTCTGTCTGTGTCTGTCTGTGTCTGTCTGTGTCTGTCTGTGTCTGTCTGTGTCTGTCTGTGTCTGTCTGTCTGTGTCTGTCTGTGTCTGTCTGTGTCTGTCTGTGTCTGTCTGTGTCTGTCTGTGTCTGTCTGTGTCTGTCTGTGTCTGTCTGTGTCTGTCTGTGTCTGTCTGTGTCTGTCTGTCTGTGTCTGTCTGTCTGTCTGTCTGTCTGTCTGTGTCTGTCTGTCTGTGTCTGTCTGTGTCTGTCTGTCTGTGTCTGTCTGTCTGTGTCTGTCTGTCTGTGTCTGTCTGTCTGTGTCTGTCTGTCTGTGTCTGTCTGTCTGTGTCTGTCTGTGTCTGTCTGTCTGTGTCTGTCTGTCTGTGTCTGTCTGTCTGTGTCTGTCTGTCTGTGTCTGTCTGTCTGTGTCTGTCTGTCTGTGTCTGTCTGTCTGTCTGTGTCTGTCTGTCTGTGTCTGTCTGTCTGTGTCTGTCTGTCTGTGTCTGTGTCTGTCTGTGTCTGTCTGTGTCTGTCTGTCTGTGTCTGTCTGTGTCTGTCTGTCTGTGTCTGTCTGTCTGTGTCTGTCTGTCTGTGTCTGTCTGTCTGTGTCTGTCTGTCTGTCTGTGTCTGTCTGTCTGTGTCTGTCTGTCTGTCTGTGTCTGTCTGTCTGTGTCTGTCTGTCTGTGTCTGTCTGTCTGTGTCTGTCTGTCTGTGTCTGTCTGTCTGTGTCTGTGTCTGTCTGTCTGTCTGTGTCTGTCTGTCTGTGTCTGTGTCTGTCTGTGTCTGTCTGTGTCTGTCTGTGTCTGTCTGTGTCTGTCTGTCTGTGTCTGTCTGTCTGTGTCTGTCTGTCTGTGTCTGTCTGTCTGTGTCTGTGTCTGTCTGTGTCTGTGTCTGTCTGTGTCTGTGTCTGTCTGTGTCTGTCTGTGTCTGTGTCTGTCTGTGTGTGTCTGTCTGTCTGTGTCTGTCTGTCTGTGTCTGTCTGTCTGTGTCTGTCTGTCTGTGTCTGTCTGTCTGTGTCTGTCTGTCTGTGTCTGTCTGTCTGTGTCTGTCTGTCTGTGTCTGTCTGTGTCTGTCTGTGTCTGTCTGTCTGTGTCTGTCTGTCTGTGTCTGTCTGTCTGTGTCTGTCTGTCTGTGTCTGTGTCTGTCTGTGTCTGTGTCTGTCTGTGTCTGTGTCTGTCTGTGTCTGTCTGTGTCTGTGTCTGTCTGTGTGTGTCTGTCTGTCTGTGTCTGTCTGTCTGTGTCTGTCTGTCTGTGTCTGTCTGTCTGTGTCTGTCTGTCTGTGTCTGTCTGTCTGTGTCTGTCTGTCTCTGTCTGTCTGTCTCTGTCTGTCTCTGTCTGTCTGTCTCTGTCTGTCTGTGTCTGTCTGTCTGTGTCTGTGTCTGTCTGTGTCTGTGTCTGTCTGTGTCTGTCTGTGTCTGTGTCTGTCTGTGTCTGTCTGTGTCTGTGTCTGTCTGTGTCTGTCTGTGTCTGTCTGTCTGTGTCTGTCTGTGTCTGTCTGTGTCTGTCTGTGTCTGTCTGTGTCTGTCTGTGTCTGTCTGTGTCTGTCTGTGTCTGTCTGTGTCTGTCTGTGTCTGTGTCTGTCTGTGTCTGTGTCTGTCTGTGTCTGTCTGTCTGTGTCTGTGTCTGTCTGTGTCTGTGTCTGTCTGTGTCTGTGTCTGTCTGTGTCTGTCTGTCTGTGTCTGTGTCTGTCTGTGTCTGTCTGTGTCTGTCTGTCTGTGTCTGTCTGTGTCTGTCTGTGTCTGTCTGTCTGTGTCTGTCTGTGTCTGTCTGTGTCTGTCTGTCTGTCTGTGTCTGTCTGTGTCTGTCTGTGTCTGTCTGTGTCTGTCTGTCTGTGTCTGTCTGTCTGTGTCTGTCTGTCTGTGTCTGTCTGTGTCTGTCTGTCTGTGTCTGTCTGTGTCTGTCTGTGTCTGTCTGTGTCTGTCTGTCTGTGTCTGTCTGTCTGTGTCTGTCTGTGTCTGTCTGTCTGTGTCTGTCTGTCTGTGTCTGTCTGTGTCTGTCTGTCTGTGTCTGTCTGTGTCTGTCTGTGTCTGTCTGTCTGTGTCTGTCTGTCTGTGTCTGTCTGTCTGTGTCTGTCTGTGTCTGTCTGTGTCTGTCTGTCTGTGTCTGTCTGTCTGTGTCTGTCTGTCTGTGTCTGTCTGTCTGTGTCTGTCTGTGTCTGTCTGTGTCTGTCTGTGTCTGTCTGTCTGTGTCTGTCTGTGTCTGTCTGTGTCTGTCTGTCTGTGTCTGTCTGTCTGTGTCTGTCTGTCTGTGTCTGTCTGTGTCTGTCTGTCTGTGTCTGTCTGTCTGTGTCTGTCTGTCTGTGTCTGTCTGTCTGTGTCTGTCTGTCTGTGTCTGTCTGTGTCTGTCTGTGTGTGTCTGTCTGTGTCTGTCTGTCTGTCTGTGTCTGTCTGTGTGTGTCTGTGTCTGTCTGTGTCTGTCTGTCTGTGTCTGTGTCTGTCTGTGTGTGTCTGTGTCTGTCTGTGTCTGTCTGTCTGTGTCTGTGTCTGTCTGTGTCTGTCTGTGTCTGTCTGTCTGTGTCTGTCTGTCTGTGTCTGTCTGTCTGTGTCTGTCTGTCTGTGTCTGTCTGTCTGTGTCTGTCTGTCTGTGTCTGTCTGTCTGTGTCTGTCTGTGTCTGTCTGTGTCTGTCTGTCTGTGTCTGTCTGTGTCTGTCTGTGTCTGTCTGTGTCTCTCTGTCTGTGTCTGTCTGTGTCTCTCTGTCTGTGTCTGTCTGTCTCTGTCTGTGTCTGTCTGTCTGTGTCTGTCTCTGTCTGTGTCTGTCTGTCTGTCTCTGTCTGTGTCTGTCTGTCTGTGTCTGTCTGTCTGTGTCTGTCTGTCTGTGTCTGTCTCTGTCTGTGTCTGTCTGTCTGTGTCTGTCTGTCTGTGTCTGTCTGTCTGTGTCTGTGTCTGTCTGTGTCTGTGTCTGTCTGTGTCTGTCTGTGTCTGTCTGTGTCTGTCTGTGTCTGTCTGTGTCTGTCTGTGTCTGTCTGTGTCTGTCTGTGTCTGTGTCTGTCTGTCTGTGTCTGTGTCTGTCTGTCTGTGTCTGTGTCTGTGTCTGTGTCTGTGTCTGTCTGTGTCTGTCTGTGTCTGTCTGTGTCTGTCTGTCTGTGTCTGTCTGTCTGTGTCTGTCTGTCTGTGTCTGTCTGTGGTCTGTCTGTGTCTGTCTGTGTCTGTCTGTGTCTGTCTGTGTCTGTCTGTGTCTGTCTGTGTCTGTCTGTCTGTGTCTGTCTGTGTCTGTCTGTCTGTGTCTGTCTGTCTGTGTCTGTCTGTCTGTGTCTGTCTGTCTGTGTCTGTCTGTGTCTGTCTGTCTGTGTCTGTCTGTCTGTGTCTGTCTGTCTGTGTCTGTGTCTGTCTGTGTCTGTGTCTGTCTGTGTCTGTGTCTGTCTGTCTGTGTCTGTCTGTGTCTGTCTGTCTGTGTCTGTCTGTGTCTGTCTGTGTCTGTCTGTCTGTGTCTGTCTGTGTCTGTCTGTGTCTGTCTGTGTCTGTCTGTGTCTGTCTGTGTCTGTCTGTCTGTGTCTGTCTGTGTCTGTCTGTGTCTGTCTGTCTGTGTCTGTCTGTCTGTGTCTGTCTGTCTGTGTCTGTCTGTGTCTGTCTGTCTGTGTCTGTCTGTCTGTGTCTGTCTGTCTGTGTCTGTCTGTGTCTGTCTGTCTGTGTCTGTCTGTGTCCTGTCTGTGTCTGTCTGTGTCTGTCTGTGTCTGTCTGTGTCTGTCTGTGTCTGTCTGTGTCTGTCTGTGTCTGTCTGTGTCTGTCTGTGTCTGTCTGTGTCTGTCTGTGTCTGTCTGTGTCTGTCTGTCTGTGTCTGTCTGTCTGTGTCTGTCTGTGTCTGTCTGTGTCTGTCTGTGTCTGTCTGTGTCTGTCTGTGTCTGTCTGTCTGTGTCTGTCTGTCTGTGTCTGTCTGTGTCTGTCTGTGTCTGTCTGTCTGTGTCTGTCTGTCTGTGTCTGTCTGTCTGTGTCTGTCTGTCTGTGTCTGTCTGTGTCTGTCTGTGTCTGTCTGTGTCTGTCTGTGTCTGTCTGTGTCTGTCTCTGTCTGTCTCTGTCTGTCTCTGTCTGTCTCTGTCTGTCTGTGTCTGTCTGTGTCTGTCTGTGTCTGTCTGTCTGTGTCTGTCTGTGTCTGTCTGTCTGTCTGTGTCTGTCTGTGTCTGTCTGTGTCTGTCTGTGTCTGTCTGTCTGTGTCTGTCTGTCTGTCTGTGTCTGTCTGTCTGTGTCTGTCTGTGTCTGTCTGTCTGTGTCTGTGTCTGTCTGTGTCTGTCTGTGTCTGTCTGTCTGTGTCTGTCTGTGTCTGTCTGTGTCTGTCTGTGTCTGTCTGTGTCTGTCTGTGTCTGTCTGTGTCTGTCTGTGTCTGTCTGTGTCTGTCTGTGTCTGTCTGTGTCTGTCTGTGTCTGTCTGTGTCTGTCTGTGTCTGTCTGTGTCTGTCTGTGTCTGTCTGTGTCTGTCTGTGTCTGTCTCTGTCTGTCTGTGTCTGTCTGTGTCTGTCTGTGTCTGTCTGTGTCTGTCTGTGTCTGTCTCTGTCTGTCTCTGTCTGTCTCTGTCTGTCTCTGTCTGTCTCTGTCTGTCTCTGTCTGTCTCTGTCTGTCTCTGTCTGTCTCTGTCTGTCTCTGTCTGTCTGTCTCTGTCTGTGTCTGTCTCTGTCTGTGTCTGTCTCTGTCTGTGTCTGTCTCTGTCTGTGTCTGTCTCTGTCTGTGTCTGTCTCTGTCTGTGTCTGTCTCTGTCTGTGTCTGTCTCTGTCTCTGTCTGTCTCTGTCTGTGTCTGTCTCTGTCTGTCTCTGTCTGTGTCTGTCTCTGTCTCTGTCTGTGTGTCTGTCTGTCTGTGTCTGTCTTTTTTTTTTTTTCTAAATGAATTTCTGTAAAAAGATTCTTCTTCTGTGTTTTTATTGATCGTTCCAACTTTGGAAATGTACAGAGAGTAGTGTAACTACGGCCAGTTCCAGACGACAGAAGGTAACGGTATTGCAGGCACCATAACCATCATATTGATACAAAATTCCTCAGGGAACAACGTGATGAGCAAAATGTTATCTGGAAAAACTGAACCGAATGTGTAATCAGCACGGTTATCATGGGTGGGGGTAGGGAGGTAAAGCTGGGGGGGGGGGGGGGGGGTTAAAGGAAGAATGGCACATGGTCCGACACATCAGCTCTGTAATAACAATACAAACAATAGATATAACTGACAATCCAATATAACAGGTAATTTATATAAAATGCCACTGAGGTCCGATCAGTAACATTTTCTTCCAGCCGAGGTCCGAATCGCATATTTGTCCAATGACTCTTACATAAGATCCTCTGTATCCCCTGCATATCACCGATTCCCCTACACAGCAGTGCCTAGAGCTCACCTTCACATTACACCCCCACCCCCCCTCCACTCACAACAGTGTCCTCTGCACACCCCTCACATCTCGGCCTCCACAGCGGTGTCCTCTGCCCCCCTTCACATCACTTCCCCCACAGCGGAGTCCTCTAACCCCCCTTCACATCACTGTCCCCCACAGCGGAGTCCTCTGCCCCCCCTTCACATCACTTCCCCCACAGCAGTGTCCTCTGCGCCCCCTTCACATCACTGTCCACCACAGCGGTGTCCTCTGCCCCCCTTCACATCACTATCCCCCACAGCGGTGTCCTCTGCCCCCCTTCACATCACTGTCCCCCCACAGCGGTGTCCTCTGCCCCCACTTCACATCACTGTCCCCCACAGCGGTGTCCTCTGCCCCCCGTCACATCACTGTCCCCCACAGCGGTGTCCTCTGCCCCTTCATATCACTGTCCCTACAGCGATGTTCTCTGCCCCCCCTCCTCCACATCACTGCCCCCCACAGTGGTGTCCTTTGCCCCCCCCTTCACATCACTGCCCCCACAGTGTTGTCCCCTGGTCCACTGACTCTCCCCCCCCCCCCCTTCACATCACATGAGTGTGCTCTGGTCTATTGCCCCCCACATCACATCTAAGCGGTGTCCTCTTATCCACTGGGGCTGAGGCTTGGAGGAAAAGTCGGCTAAATGATAGGACTGCGGCGGTCTGCATAGGAGAGTAACCCGGTCCGGATACAGACTGCCGTCCGTCATTTAGTGATGCCTGCAATATAAGCTTACTTTAAAAATCTCCTTTCATGTTGTGATCTCGGCCTTTAATGGGACGGCTGGTGATGCGGCAGGGACACAACAATGTGAGGGACGTGACGGCAGCGGGTGAGTGGATGACCGCTAACAGGCGTTGCCATGATGGGTCTGAAATGACAGGTGCTCTTTAAATGTAAGGACTTATTCTTGCTGGTATTTAGAATCTTTAATATTTGCAAATTTAGAATAAAAAGCTGTCATGTTAGTAAAACATCGATATCAGAACCGATTCAATCATACAGTTTGTAGTGTACATAGATTTCACAACAATGGGATAAAGGAGTATTCCTGAACTTTGTTTTATCTCCAATGGTTACTGTGACATTGTGTGACTGCATCAATGCAGTGCATGTTATCTCAGCTTCCAGAGCTTGGATTCATTGAATGAGTTTACCAAAAGATGTAACTATTGCAGAATATACAGCCTCATGCTGCATAACTAAGCTCCATTTCATGCTGAATAAACTCAATTATTAATCACCTCAGCCCGAGCACTGTAGAATAATCAATAAATGACAATAAACACAGAATACATCAATTATATCCCATAGAACACGGGATCCTTCCAAACCTGTTTGTCAACCTATGAGGAGGATTTGTGAGGGAAGCGGCTCAGGAAGAATATTCCTTAATGTGACGTGTCCCCTCCGGAGTGCTCCTTCCACACACACTCCATATTTGTATTCTATGTTCAGAAGGAACGTTTCTCTTTTCTTCTAGAAATGCTGATCACAGATCCCATCCTGGCCTAAAGCAGTTCTCCACCCAAATCACACATTTATTATATTGCAGCTCACCAATTCCTAGGTGTGATGGCTGCAATGTGGTTTTTTAGTCTTTCTCTCTTCTATTTCCATCTGGTGATCCAGCCAGCAAGTCTTTATTTTTCCAAAGAAAAAGCTCTCCAGCAGAATGTATCAGATTACAGGTATGAGACGACTATTTACCACTGACAGGGGTGCTTACAATGATCAGATTGTATTTATTTATGTAAAATGTTCATCCCAAAAGCAAAAAAACAAACAAACTTTGCTGTTAAACTATTAAAGAAAATTAGATTGGAGAAAATACACTCTGTGCTACCTTTTTGCTATAACCAAAGAATTATTGTATGTAGTAACATTGTAGAGGGAGCCCAGAGATCAGACTGTAACATTGTAACTTTTTGTAGGGGGAGCCCAGAGATAAGACTGTAACATTGTAACTTTGTAGGGGGAGTCCAGAGATCAGACTGTAACATTGTAACTTTGTAGGTGGAGCCCAGAGATCAGACTGTAACATTGTAACTTTGTAGGGGAAGCCCAGAGATCAGACTGTAATATTGTAACTTTGTAGGGGAAGCCCAGAGATCAGACTGTAACTTTGTAGGAGGAGCCCAGAGATCAGACTGTAACATGTAACTTTGTAGGGGGAGCCCAGAGATCAGACTGTAACATTGTAATTTTGTAGGGGGAGCCCAGAGATCAGACTGTAACATTGTAACTTTGTAGGGGGAGCCCAGAGATCAGACTGTAACATTGTAACTTTGTAGGTGGAGCCCAGAGATCAGACTGTAACATTGTAACTTTGTAGGAGGAGCCCAGAGATCAGACTGTAACATTGTAACTTTGTATGAGGAGCCCAGAGATCAGACTGTAATATTGTAACTTTGTAGGGGGAGCCCAGAGATCAGACTGTAACATTGTAACTTTGTAGGTGGAGCCCAGAGATCAGACTGTAACATTGTAACTTTGTAGGTGGAGCCCAGAGATCAGACTGTAACATTGTAACTTTGTAGGAGGAGCCCAGAGATCAGACTGTAACATTGTAACTTTGTAGGAGGAGCCCAGAGATCAGACTGTAACATTGTAACTTTGTAGGAGGAGCCCAGAGATCAGACTGTAACATTGTAACTTTGTAGGGGGAGCCCAGAGATCAGACTGTAACATTGTAGGAGGAGCCCAGAGATCAGACTGTAATATTGTAACTTTGTAGGGGGAGCCCAGAGATCAGACTGTAACATTGTAACTTTGTAGGTGGAGCCCAGAGATCAGACTGTAACATTGTAACTTTGTAGGTGGAGCCCAGAGATCAGACTGTAACATTGTAACTTTGTAGGAGGAGCCCAGAGATCAGACTGTAACATTGTAACTTTGTAGGAGGAGCCCAGAGATCAGACTGTAACATGTAACTTTGTAGGGGGAGCCCAGAGATCAGACTGTAATATTGTAACTTTGTAGGGGGAGCCCAGAGATCAGACTGTAACATTGTAACTTTGTAGGTGGAGCCCAGAGATCAGACTGTAACATTGTAACTTTGTAGGTGGAGCCCAGAGATCAGACTGTAACATTGTAACTTTGTAGGTGGAGCCCAGAGATCAGACTGTAACATTGTAACTTTGTAGGAGGAGCCCAGAGATCAGACTGTAACATTGTAACTTTGTAGGTGGAGCCCAGAGATCAGACTGTAACATTGTAACTCTGTAGGGGGAGCCCAGAGATCAGACTGTAACATTGTAACTTTGTAGGTGGAGCCCAGAGATCAGACTGTAACATTGTAACTTTGTAGGGGGAGCCCAGAGATCAGACTGTAACATTGTAACTTTGTAGGAGGAGCCCAGAGATCAGACTGTAATATTGTAACTTTGTAGGGGGAGCCCAGAGAGCAGACTGTAACATTGTAACTTTGTGGGAGGAGCCCAGAGATCATACTGTAACTTTGTAGGTGGAGCCCAGAGATCAGATTGTAACATTGTAACTTTGTAGGGGGAGCCCAGAGATCAGACTGTAACTTTGTAGGTGGAGCCCAGAGATCAGACTGTAACATTGTAACTTTGTAGGGGGAGCCCAGAGATCAGACTGTAACATTGTAACTTTGTAGGAGGAGCCCAGAGATCAGACTGTAACATTGTAACTTTGTAGGAGGATCCCAGAGATCAGACTGTAACTTTGTAGGGGGAGCCCGGAGATCAGACTGTAACATTGTAACTGTAGGGGGAGCCCAGAGATCAGACTGTAACATTGTAACTTTGTAGGAGGAGCCCAGAGATCAGACTGTAACATTGTAACTTTGTAGAGGGAGCCCAGAGATCAGACTGTAACATTGTAACTTGTAGAGGGAGCCCAGAGATCAGACTGTAACATTGTAACTTTGTAGGGGGAGCACAGAGATCAGACTGTAACTTTGTAGGGGGACCCCAGAGATCAGACTGTAACTTTGTAGGGGGACCCCAGAGATCAGACTGTAACTTTGTAGGGGGAGCCCAGAGATCAGACTGTAACATTGTAACTTTGTAGGAGGATCCCAGAGATCAGACTGTAACTTTGTAGGAGGAGCCCAGAGATCAGACTGTAACATTGTAACTTTGTAGGGGGAGCCCAGAGATCAGACTGTAACATTGTAACTTTGTAGGAGGAGCCCAGAGATCAGACTGTAACATTGTAACTTTGTAGGGGGACCCCAGAGATCAGACTGTAACATTGTAACTTTGTAGGGGGACCCCAGAGATCAGACTGTAACTTTGTAGGGGGACCCCAGAGATCAGACTGTAACTTTGTAGGGGGACCCCAGAGATCAGACTGTAACTTTGTAGGAGGAGCCCAGAGATCAGACTGTAACATTGTAACTTTGTAGGGGGGAGCCCAGAGATCAGACTGTAACTTTGTAGGAGGAGCCCAGAGATCAGACTGTAACATTGTAACTTTGTAGGGGGAGCCCAGAGATCAGACTGTAACATTGTAACTTTGTAGGGGGACCCCAGAGATCAGACTGTAACTTTGTAGGGGGACCCCAGAGATCAGACTGTAACTTCGTAGGTGGAGCCCAGAGATCAGACTGTAACATTGTAACTTTGTAGGGGGAGCCCAGAGATCAGACTGTAACATTGTAACTTTGTAGGAGGAGCCCAGAGATCAGACTGTAACATTGTAACTTTGTAGGAGGAGCCCAGAGATCAGACTGTAATATTGTAACTTTGTAGGAGGAGCCCAGAGATCAGACTGTAACATTGTAACTTTATAGGGGGAGCCCAGAGATCAGACTGTAACATTGTAACTTTGTAGGAGGAGCCTAGAGATCAGACTGTAACTTTGTAACTCTGTAGGGGGAGCCCAGAGATCAGACTGTAACATTGTAACTTAGTAGGGGGAGCCCAGGGATCCGACTGTAACATTGTAACTTTGTAGGAGGAGCCCAGAGATCAGACTGTAACATTGTAACATTGTAGGTGGAGCCCAGAGATCAGACTGTAACTTTGTAGGAGGAGCCCAGAGATCAGACTGTAACATTGTAACTTAGTAGGGGGAGCCCAGGGATCCGACTGTAACATTGTAACTTTGTAGGGGGAGCCCGGGAATCAGACTGTAACATTGTAGTAAGTTACAAGGTGCAGTGGGGCAGATCTGTGTCAGACATCTGTGAACACAGGGGACTTGTCTTGTGATGGACTTGTGCCCGGTTTCTCGCAGAATAAATGTTGCAGTTACATTTTCTGATATAAACTATTAGAGAAAATACACTCTGCGCTACCTTTTGCTATAACCAAAGAATTATTGTATGTAGTAACATTGTAGGGGGGAGTCCAGTGCCGTTTTTCAAGCTGGGGTCATGCCGTGACTGGCGGCTCCCGCGACTCCGGCCTGTCACGGAGCCGGAGTTTGCGGCCCCGGAAGGAAGAGGGGTGAAGAATGGATGCTCGCTGCCAGCGTGGAAGACGGGGACATTGCGGGCTTCTCCTGCGGGTAAGTGTCGCATAATGGGCGATGCATAGTAGCCCATTATGCTTTTACCTTTGCAAGGAAACAAAGAGGAAGTAAAACCCATCAGGGTTTACTTCCTCTTTAAGAACATCACAGGTGCCCCCTTTTTCTTCCTCTGGAGGTGTCGAGTGTGGATTCTTGTATGCTCTTTTGGCTGGATCCCATGTTGAGGTAGGCCAAGACTGACCATGGAACTTCTTGGACCATTCAAATTCTTTTTAAATTTCTGGTTATAGGATCTCTGTCTCAGATTCTATCTTCTAGCGAGAAATAATCCCTCTCAGGAAGACCATGACTGTATGGGTCGAAACGCGTTGGGGCACCTATGTGGTTGGCATCTGTTACTGCTATGTGTTGCTCCATTGTATTTTTTATCGTCATACATGATGGAATGTGTTTTTGTACTGAATAGCCAGAGCTCATTTTTTAATCTACATGTTGGTATCCAAGTTTTGAAAACAAAGACCTTTGCAAACATTGACATCTTTTTGATCTAATTACTTGGCTGCTAAAAAAAAAAAAACCTTGAGGGGGAACCATCCCATATTGCAGTGTGGATAAGTCAGCCCCGGCATACTTTATTACAATGGTGAATGGTATTGTCATGCCGTGCGGTGCGGTGAGGTCTTGTCATTCCGGTCCACACAGCTCATGTTTCCAGGGACAGTCTGGGAAGCCGTTCTGTCGGCATCTAGATGTTAATGGAATGCTCTCATTAGCCTCAGTAGGAATAATTATCCCTCTAATCAGAGTCCATTAATGATCAGGTCTCTATTGCTGAGTGCTGTCTCATCTGTGCCGCACAAGCACTTTGCCGATCCATCTGCGTCCAGTAAATGGGATGTTGTGGGGGGGGGGGGGTGCAGCCGGGATGACGTAGAGAGAGCCGAGAGCTCAGCCGTGAAATCATGAAATTATGGCGATATCTGCCCCAGGGTTTAACCCCTTAAAGTGGTTGTAAACCTCTGAAGTGAAAAATGAACAAAGCACCCCAATGTGCATCAGGGATGCACCGATACCGCACTCGCCAATACCGATTACCGATACTTTCGGTCAGGCACTCGTCAATACCGAGTGCTGATACTTTCGGTCAGGCCCTCGCCAATACCGAGTGCCGATCGTTTCGGTCAGGCCCTCGCCAATACCGAGTGCCGATATTATACACATAAAATATACTACATATTTGTGGGAAAAAAGGCCATCCATTTTGTTTGGGTACACCGTCGCACTACCGTGCAATTGTCAGTTAAAGCGACGCAGTGTCGTTTTGCAAATAATGGCCCGGTCATTAAGGGGGCAAATCCTTCCGGTGCTGCAGTGGTTAAATACCACCAAAAGAAAGCTCCATTTGTGTGGATAAAAATAAGTGTTATTTGGGTACAGTGTTGCATGACCGCGCAATTGTCATTTAAAGTGTGACAGCGCTGAAAATTGGCCTGGGCAGGAAGGGGGTAAAAGTGTCCGGTAGGCAAGTGGTTAAAGGACCAGCAGTAAGGGGTTAAAAAGCTTCCATATGCCATAACACTTGCGTATAGGAGAACTCTGCCTGTATATAGAAGGACACCGTTATAAACGCCAATAGAATGGGAGAGCTGACTGTATGTAAATCTGGAGCTCTTGCATTCCTGACACCCTTGCAGATTTTGTGTGTCCGGTCCTTTGTGTCAGGGAAGGACAAATATAAGGAGATTAAACTGTTTGTGTTTTATATTGCTGGTGATGTAAAGTATTGAGCGTCTGTCTGGGTGTGCAGTGATCCCTTCACTTTCTCAGGTGACACGGAAAGCGATACGAAGAAGGCAGAGCACAATATAAGTCAGCAATTACCATAAACTCAGGAGATGGAATAACACCCCGTATAACGCAGGAGCCTCCCAAACCGGTTTCTAATGGTGTTTCATTAAGCAAGATAACCGGTTCCTTCTAAAGCTTTAAGGGCCACGTTACACTCATGATCCTGTCTGTGGTGAGAACTCGTCAGCAACAGGATCACCATGAAGCTCTGGACAAGGACCTATGCTGCTCCTTTATTTCCTTTTGGGGTGGGGTGCAACTGAACTTCAGGGGACATGTCTAGGCCATGGGTGCACAACATGTGGCCCTCCAGCTGTTGCTGAACTACAAGTCCCATCATGCCTCTGCCTTTGGGAGTCTTGCTTGAAACTGTGTGCCTTGCAATGCCTCATGGGACTTGTAGTTCTACAACAGCTGGAGGGCCACAGGTTGAGCACTCATGATCTAGGGCAGGGGTGCCCAACCAGTGGCCCGGGGGGCCACATGTGGCCCGCGACCTCCTACTCTGGGATGGAATAGAAGACTGTTATTAAAGGTCGGTTTATTACTAAAATCAGTGTATATATGGGCATATCTGTTCTGCAGTGGTTACTGGGCTGCTTTCAAACTAATCCGCAGATGCAGAGCAGCGCACCTGCGAGTTACCTGCACTGAGCCATAGACTTCTGTTATTACCTGCAAGTTTGGTGAGCTTTCTGAAAGTGCACCAAACCTGCAGAATATAATAGAAGTCTATTGCAAAGTGCAGAAAAGCCGAAGGTACACTGCGTTTGCACCCGTGGTGCGGGTAAACCACAGCGCATCAGTGTGAAAGCAGCCATGGGCCCCTTTCACACCGTCAGTCCGACCCAATTGGACCCTCCATTCACCTCTAAGGAGTGGCAGATGTTAACCGACTCGTGTCCTACCTCCAATTCGATCAGGCTGTGTCCGTGTCCGCTCTCCATATGCAGAGCAGACACGGACCTGCTATCCACCCGCTCCGCTGATTGTGGCCCGCGACCAGTTACCAAGTCGCTTAAGTGGCCCTCGCGCTTCAAAAGGTTGGGCACCCCTGATCTAGGGGAACAATACAAGAATTTTTACTTTTCCTGATCCTCCACTCCTCCTTGTCTCTAGACTGGTCCTCACAGCATCTTCTCCCCCATGCTTCAGTGGTCTAGATCTGTGGTCCTCAACCCTGTCCTCATGTACCCCCCCAACAGGTCGTGTTTTGGGAATTTCTCTTAGCTAAAATAGCTGTCAAAAATACCAAGCCGTTGACTCTGATTTAAAGCGGAGTTCCACCCGAAAATGGAACTTCCGCTTTAAGGGAAGGTGACCCCCTGACAAGCCACATTTGGCATGTCATTTTTTTGGGGGGTGGGGGGAGCGGATACCCTCTCTTTAGAGGGTTTCAGCTCCGACTTCCTCCTGGGGCTCCGCGGCGCCGGAAGGAAGTTCACCCCCCCCCCCTCGGCAATCATCTGGGACAAGTCACAGGTCCCAGATTGCCCAGCCAATCGCGGCGCGCGAATGCGCAGTGCGTGCCCAGCTGTGAAGTCAAAGCCGGGCGCCCACAGTCACGTGCCGCAGAGGAGGGGGAGACGATCGGGGCTTTCGTACGCCCGCATCACTGGAACCTGGGACAGGCGAGTGTCCGATTTAATAAAAGTCAACAAGCTACAGTTTTTGTAGCTGCTGACTTTTATATGGGTGGAACTCCGCTTTAACCACTTCAGCCCCGGAAGAATTTACCCCCTTTCCTGACCAGAGCATTTTTTTTGCGATTCGGCACTGCGTCCCTTTAACTGACAATTACGCGGTCGTGCGATGTGGCACCCAAACAAAATTGACTTCCTTTTTTTTCCACAAATGGAACTTTCTTTTGGTGATATTTGATCACCTCCTGCGTTTTTTTTTGTTTTTTTGCACTATAAACAAAAATAGCGACAATTTAAAAAAAAAAAAGCAATTTTTTTTTGCTAGAATAAATATCCCCAAAAAATATATAAAAAAAAAATTTTTTTTTTCATCAGTTTAGGCCGATACGTATTCTTCTTCTACATATTTTTTTGGTAAAAGCGTTTGATTGGGTTGCGCAAAAGTTATAGCGTCTACAAAATAGGGGATAGTTTTATGGCATATTTATTATTTTTATTTTTTTACTAGTAATGGCGGCGATCAGCGATTTTTATCAGGACTGTGACATTGTGTCGGACACTTTTGACACTAGTTTGGGACCATTGTCATTTTTACAGCGATCAGTGCTATAAATAGCCACTGATTACTGTGTAAATGACACTGGCAGGGAAGGGGTTAAACACTAGGGGGCGAGGAAGGGGTTAAGTGTGTCTTAGGGAGTGATTCTTACTGTGGGGGGGATGGGTTACCACTGACATGACAGCGATCACTGCTCCCAATGACGGGGGAGCAGTAGATCTGTCATCTCACTAGGCAGAACGGAAATGCCTTGTTTAAACCGGCATCTCCCCGTTCTGCCTCTGTCTCACGATCGCAGGCCACCGGCGAACATTACGTTTGCGGGCCCCGCAGGCACGCTCCCGCACCGTGCGGCGGGAGCGCGCGCCTGCACAGCAGTAAATTCAAAGGGATGTACTAGGGCTGGGGAAAAAATCGATTTGAATCTTAAATAGAGTTGCAAGGGCAGATTTTTTTCGATTTAATTATTTTTTTCCATAGGACTGGCACTCTGCGGACTAGGCCGAAGCCACGGGCCTCGCCTAAAAAATCCTGCTCGCCGCGATCCTGGGAAAAGGCTGCAAGGCCGGACGCCGCGGACTAGGCCGAAGCCGCCGCCTTTTCCCAGCATCGCGGCGAGCTACGGGCGCCGGTCCTAAGGAGCTGCAGGCGTTTTTAGGCGAGGCCGCGGCTTCGGCCTAGTCCACCGCCTTTTTCCAGGATCACGGCGGACTAGGCCGAAGCCGTGGCCTCGCCTAAAAACTCCTGCCCGCAGCTCCTTTAGGACCGGTGCGGTGTCCATCAGGAAAAAAAAGCTGTATTCAAATCGTGGAATCAAGTTTTTATTTTATGTTGTTTTTTTAAATCGCAGATTTTTTTTGGGCCGAAATCGCCAAGCCCTAGGATGTACATGTACGCCCCTTTGCCTGTACCAGCCCTTCTGCCGACGTAAATATGTTTGCAGCGGTCGGCAAGCGGTTAAAGGAAAACCTGCAAACATGGCCTGTTGGGAGTACTTGAGGACAAACAGGCCGTATTCAGATTCTTGTAGGGTCTCGGGGGGTGAATTCAGATTCTTGTATGGTCTCGGTCGTGAATTCAGGTTCTTGAATGGTCTTGATGGTGAATTCAGATTCTTGTAGGGTCTCGGGGGTGAATTTAGGTTCTTGTAGGGTCTCGGTAGTAAATTCAGATTCTTGTATGGTCTCGGGGGGGGGGGGGGGGTGAATTCAGATTCTTGTATGGTCTCGGTAGTAAATTCAGATTCTTGTATGGTCTCGGGGGGGGGGGGGGGTGAATTCAGATTCTTGTATGGTCTTGGTGGTGAATTCAGATTCTTGTATGGTCTCGGGGGGGGGGGGGGGGTGAATTCAGATTCTTGTATGGTCTCGGGGGGGGGGGGGGGGTGAATTCAGTTTCTTGTATGGTCTTGGGGGTGAATTCAGGTTCTTGTATGGTCTCGGGGGGTGAATTCAGATTCTTGTATGGTCTCTGGGTGTGAATTCAGTTTCTTGTATGGTCTCTGGGTGTGAATTCAGTTTCTTGTATGGTCTCTGGGTTGTGAATTCAGTTTCTTGTATGGTCTCGGGGGGGTGAATTCAGATTCTTGTATGGTCTCGGGGGGGGGGGGGGTGAATTCAGATTCTTGTATGGTCTCGGGGGGTGAATTCAGATTCTTGTATGGTCTCTGGGTGTGAATTCAGTTTCTTGTATGGTCTCTGGGTGTGAATTCAGTTTCTTGTATGGTCTCTGGGTGTGAATTCAGTTTCTTGTATGGTCTCGGGGGGGTGAATTCAGATTCTTGTATGGTCTCGGGGGGGGGGGGGTGAATTCAGATTCTTGTAGGGTCTCGGGGGGTGAATTCAGATTCTTGTAGGGTCTCGGGGGGTGAATTCAGATTCTTGTAGGGTCTCGGGGGGTGAATTCAGATTCTTGTAGGGTGTCGGGGGGGGGGGTGAATTCAGATTCTTGTAGGGTGTCGGGGGGGTGAATTCAGATTCTTGTAGGGTCTCGGGGGGGTGAATTCAGATTCTTGTAGGGTCTCGGGGGGTGAATTCAGATTCTTGTAGGGTCTCGGGGGGTGAATTCAGATTCTTGTAGGGTCTCGGGGGGTGAATTCAGATTCTTGTAGGGTCTCGGGGGGTGAATTCAGATTCTTGTAGGGTCTCGGGGGGTGAATTCAGATTCTTGTAGGGTCTCGGGGGGTGAATTCAGATTCTTGTAGGGTCTCGGGGGGTGAATTCAGATTCTTGTATGGTCTGGGGGGGGGGATTTAGATTCTTGTAGGGTCTCGGGGGGTGAATTCAGATTCTTGTATGGTCTCTGGGTGTAAATTCAGATTCTTGTATGGTCTCGGGGGGGTGAATTCAGATTCTTGTAGGGTCTCGGGGGGTGAATTCAGATTCTTGTAGGGTCTCGGGGGGTGAATTCAGATTCTTGTAGGGTCTCGGGGGGTGAATTCAGATTCTTGTATGGTCTGGGGGGGGGATTTAGATTCTTGTAGGGTCTCGGGGGGTGAATTCAGATTCTTGTATGGTCTCTGGGTGTAAATTCAGATTCTTGTATGGTCTCGGGGGGGTGAATTCAGAATCTTGTATGGTCTCTGGGTGTAAATTCAGATTCTTGTATGGTCTCGGGGGGGTGAATTCAGATTCTTGTAGGGTCTCGGGGGGTGAATTCAGATTCTTGTAGGGTCTCGGGGGGTGAATTCAGATTCTTGTAGGGTCTCGGGGGGTGAATTCAGATTCTTGTAGGGTCTCGGGGGGTGAATTCAGATTCTTGTATGGTCTGGGGGGGGGGGATTTAGATTCTTGTAGGGTCTCGGGGGGTGAATTCAGATTCTTGTATGGTCTCTGGGTGTAAATTCAGATTCTTGTAGGGTCTCGGGGGGGTGAATTCAGATTCTTGTAGGGTCTCGGGGGGTGAATTCAGATTCTTGTAGGGTCTCGGGGGGTGAATTCAGATTCTTGTAGGGTCTCGGGGGGTGAATTCAGATTCTTGTAGGGTCTCGGGGGGTGAATTCAGATTCTTGTAGGGTCTCGGGGGGTGAATTCAGATTCTTGTATGGTCTGGGGGGGGGGATTTAGATTCTTGTAGGGTCTCGGGGGGTGAATTCAGATTCTTGTATGGTCTCTGGGTGTAAATTCAGATTCTTGTATGGTCTCGGGGGGGGGTGAATTCAGATTCTTGTATGGTCTCGGGGGGGGGGTGAATTCAGATTCTTGTATGGTCTCGGGGGGTGAATTCAGATTCTTGTAGGGTCTCGGGGGGGGGGGGGTGAATTCAGATTCTTGTAGGGTCTCGGGGGGGTGAATTCAGATTCTTGTAGGGTCTCGGGGGGTGAATTCAGATTCTTGTAGGGTCTCGGGGGGTGAATTCAGATTCTTGTAGGGTCTCGGGGGATGAATTCAGATTCTTGTAGGGTCTCGGGGGATGAATTCAGATTCTTGTAGGGTCTCGGGGGGTGAATTCAGATTCTTGTAGGGTCTCGGGGGGGGGGGGGGGATTTAGATTCTTGTATGGTCTCGGGGGGGGTGAATTCAGATTCTTGTATGGTCTCGGGGGGTGAATTCAGATTCTTGCAGGGTCTCGGGGGGGGTGAATTCAGATTCTTGTAGGGTCTCTGGGGGGGGGGGTGAATTCAGATTCTTGTAGGGTCTCGGGGGGTGAATTCAGATTCTTGTAGGGTCTCGGGGGGTGAATTCAGATTCTTGTAGGGTCTCGGGGGGTGAATTCAGATTCTTGTAGGGTCTCGGGGGGTGAATTCAGATTCTTGTAGGGTCTCGGGGGGTGAATTCAGATTCTTGTAGGGTCTCGGGGGGTGAATTCAGATTCTTGTAGGGTCTCGGGGGGTGAATTCAGATTCTTGTAGGGTCTCGGGGGGTGAATTCAGATTCTTGTAGGGTCTCGGGGGGTGAATTCAGATTCTTGTAGGGTCTCGGGGGGTGAATTCAGATTCTTGTAGGGTCTGGGGGGGGGGGGGGGGGATTTAGATTCTTGTATGGTCTCGGTGGTGAATTCAGATTCTTGTAGGGTCTCGGGGGGTGAATTCAGATTCTTGTATGGTCTGGGGGGGGGGGGGGGGATTTAGATTCTTGTATGGTCTCGGTGGTGAATTCAGATTCTTGTATGGTCTCGGTGGTGAATTCAGATTCTTGTATGGTCTCGGTGGTGAATTCAGATTCTTGTATGGTCTGGGGGGGGGGGGGGGGGATTTAGATTCTTGTATGGTCTCGGTGGTGAATTCAGATTCTTGTATGGTCTCGGTGGTGAATTCAGATTCTTGTATGGTCTCGGTGGTGAATTCAGATTCTTGTATGGTCTCGGTGGTGAATTCAGATTCTTGTATGGTCTCGGTGGTGAATTCAGATTCATGAATGGTCTTTGTGGTGACGGGTTCTCTTTGCAGGTCTGTTTTGTTGCAGTATTTCCCGTATACATGTAGTCCTGTGACGGGTGATGGGCACGCTCCATCTTGGTCCTTTCCGGGGATATTATTAATATCTTCGCCATTTTGCAGACGTGATCTGACGTTGGTTATAATTCGCACTCTGCGTTCGTCTCGTCACGTTTTGATCGTTGTCACATCGCATCGAGTATATTGTTGAGGTGAAATGGCAGATTTCTCTCCCCTCTGGGTGGATAAATGACAGATTACTCCCCGCTTTTCTCTCCTTCTGATCACACCTATTTCTGGACTAATTAACAATCGTATTGTTTTTCTCAGTCCCCCCCCCCCCCCCGGCTGTGGCATGGAAAGGGTGACTGGCAGCACATCTGTTGGTACATATGCCCGTTTTTTTTTTTTTTTTTCAATGGGAGAATCTGATCAGCCAAGATTGTGAGAGGACCCGGCGCACCATCCGGCGCGTCAGACGATTATTTCTCTCGCCGTCCTAATGAGGTGTATTGTGCCGGGGCTTCCAGTAACGGATACCCATCTCCCTCCATATGTCTCATGTGATCCCGTATCCTGAGCGCACACAATACACCCATGCTGCCCCCCTCTGACCTGCTGCTTGGCAGCTTGCCTCTTCATAAGGACACACACAGCGCCTGAATCCTTCTCCCGGCTGGATGTACATTGCTGCAGGCCGGCCGGCGTGGAGTCCCTGTCTGTATGAATGTCTATAGAAGGCCTTACCGGTGACACCACAACACCCTGTGCTGCCAGAGGATGTCCTTCTCCTGGACACCGACCCCTCCACTCCCCCCAGTCCGGTCCTGATGGAGGGATGACTAGAAATTTACATCCTACTTAATCTAGAAGACGGCTGTTAGTGAACGTAACGAATACGAGTTTATCCGAAGTTACGAATTATCCAAAATGATGAATGCCGTATCCAAACGTATGGAACATAACAAATTAATAATAATTAATAAGAATAATAATGTATCACTATTTATTATTATTTTGTTCTGTTCCACTTATTTAGATGCGGCATTCTTTATTTCGGGTAATTCGAAACTTCGGATATGAAATATGAACAAAGCATATCCCTCTATAGTGTGTACTTGTCTCAGTACAGAGTAGACATGTGCACTTAATTTAGTTCCGAATTAGTTTTTTAACAAATTTTAGACAAATTCGTTAATTTGGAAATATCCAAAATTCCAAATTTCCGAATATTCGTAAATTCGAAAATCCAAAGATGGGAATGAAAATCCGAAAATTAGGAAATCTGAACTAACTACCGTATTTATCGGCGTATAACACGCACAGGCGTATAACACGCACCCTAACTTTAAGAGGGAAGGTTCAGGAAAAAAACTTTCCACAGCCCCCTACGTATAACACTCAGGCACAGTTTACCCTCTATTTTCAGGGTAAAAAAGTGAGTGTTATACGCCAATAAATACAGTAACTAGTTATTACTAACTATTAATTTATAGGTATTGGAACTTCCTTTCAAATTTGGCTGTTAGTGAACGTAACGAATACGAGTTTTTCCGAAGTTACGAATTACCTGAAATAATGAATGCCGCATCTAAACGAATGGAACGTAACAAATTAATAATAATAAAAACGTATTATTTTGTTCTGTTCCATTTATTTAGATGCGGCATTCATTATTTGGGATAATTGGTAACTTCGGATAAATTAATATAAGTTACGTTGACTAACAGCTTAATTTGAAAATACTGTATATACTCGAGTATAAGCCGAGTTTTTCAGCACATTTTTTTTGTGCTGAAAATGCCCCCCTCGGCTTATACTCGAGTCTGTGTCCATCTTCACCTTTTGTGTGCCTGATCTGGCCAGCTGTAGGTTCCCTGGACCCCATATCTGGCACACATGTAGCCCCCCACTCTTCCTCTACAAGTGTGCAAAGTTTGTTGTCCAGGGAACCTACGGCCGGGGAGCACCGATTTTTCAAACTGGGCACCCCTTCCATAGACTCCCATGTTAAACGGTAATTTCTCCGGTGAATTTGGGGACCCTGTACCAGCCGGCTCTAGGTACCCTGGACCCCAAACTTGGCACACATGTAACTCTTCATATACAAGTGTGCAAAGTTTGTTGTCCAGGGGACCTACAGCCGGGGAGCACAGATTTTTCAGATCTGGGCACCCCTTCCATAGACTCCCATGTTAAACGTCAGTCTAGTCACACAGCGCAGGAGATCAGGTAGGGAGATTGGGCACAGTGAGGCATGCACAGGGGCACAGTGAGGCATGCACAGGGGCACAGTGAGGCATGCACAGGGGCACAGTGAGGCATGCACAGGGGCACCCTAGGCTTATACTCGAGTCAATACCTTTTCCCAGTTTTTTGTGGTAAAATTAGGGCCTCGGCTTATATTCGGGTCTGCTTATACTTGAGTATATACGGTAAGTTCTAATACTTATAATTTATTGGTTATTATTTTGGATTTTTGTTCTTTCGAATCTTCCGATTTTTCCTTTCTTATTTTTGGATTTTCCAATTTCCGAAAAAAACTAAAAATTAATGAAACGAAAACGAACGAATTTTTTGGCAGTGCACATGTCTAGTCCAGAGCACTAAGTGTCATTTCTGTCAGCTGCCTCCTTGCTCTATCTGCATGAGTCACTTACAAGTGTTCCTGACACCAAGAGACAAAAAGGTGACAGGGGAGGGACCTTCAGCACACAGCCTGTGGTTGACAGCCTCAGTTTTGTTCCTGTGCGCTGTGTGAAGGCGAGGGTGTCCCTCCCCTCAGCTCAGCTCTCAGAGCTCTCCTCACTGAGCTCTGCAGAGTGTAACTTCCACTCTCCACCCCCTTTTTTCTGAACTCTCAGGCAAGCTTTATAAATTTTGGACTTTGAACAGATGTAGAGGAGAGAGTTGCAGATAAACAGGTACAACCTACGTAGGAGGATTTGTTTTCATCTCTATGTATTACCTGAGGCCGGTCACTTCACTGGGTATATGAAGGGTGTACAACCACTTTAATGGTCCCATAAGTTGCATTTCAGGGTTACTATTACTGTGGACACTTTTGAGCCACTTGGGGTTGACTTTAATGTGTCAGTCCACCCATTTGAGGAGTGATACTGGTGTGGGCAGGAACTATATGGTAAAAAGCTTTCGCTGGGGGTGATCCTAATGATACCAAAACTACTTTTTGTCTGAATTGACCCCGAAAGCGTGGCCCCTGCTTAGCAGATTGTGGCCCCCGGGGGCCCCGCACTCTGGATTTGTCTC
>CM055117.1:12298364-12345864 GCA_029206835.1 Rana muscosa
TTTTGGGGATGTCTCTACCAGCTTTGCACATCTAGAGAGGGACATTTCTGCCCATTCTTCTTCTCAAAATATCTCAAGCTCTGTCAGATTGGATGGAGAGCGTCTGTGATCAGCAATTTTCATGTCTTGCCACAGATTCTCAATGGGATTTAGGTCTGGACTGTGGCTGGGCCATTCTAACACATGAATATGCTTTTGATCTAAACCATTCCATTGTAGCTCTGACTGTATGTTTTGGGTCGTTGTCCTGCTGGAAGGTGAACCCCCCCCCCCCCCGTCTCAAGTCTTTTGCAGACTCTAACAGGTTTTCTTCTAAGATTGTCCTGTATTTGGCTCCATCCATCTTCCCATCAACTCTGACCAGCTTCCCTGTCCCTGCTGAAGAAAAGCATCCCCACCACATGATGCTGCCACCACCATGTTTCACGGTGGGGATGGTGTGTTCAGGGTGATGTGCAGTGTTAGTTTTCCCCCCACACATAGCGTTTTGCTTTTAGGTCAAAAAGTTAAAATTTTGGTCTCGTCTGACCAGAGCACCTTCTTCCACATGTTTGCTGTGTCCCCAACATGATTGCTGTGTCCCCACATGATTGCTGTGTCCCCCACATGATTGCTGTGTCCCCCACATGGCTTCTCACAAACTGCAAACAGGACTTCTTATGACTTTCTTTCCCCAATGTCTTTCTTCTTGTCACTCTTCCATAAAGGGCAGATTTGTGGAGAAGCACGACTAATAGTTGTCCTGTGGACAGATTCTCCCCCTGAGCTGTGGATCTCTGCAGCTCCTCCAGAGTTACCATGGGCCTCTTGGCTGCTTCTCTGATGAATGCTCTCCTTGCCCGGCCCGGTCAGTTTAGGTGGACGGCCATGTCTTGGTAGGTTTGCAGTTGTGCCATACTCTTTCCATTTTCCGATGATGGATTGAACAGAGCTCCGTGAGATGTTCAAAGTTTGGGAGATTTTTTTATAACCTAACCCTGCTTTATACTTCTCCACAACTTTATCCCTGACCTGTCTGGTGTGTTCCTTGGCCTTCATTAGGGGTGCAACGGATCAAAAAACTCACGGATCGGATCGATCCTCGGATCAGAGCCACGGATCGGATCATTTTCGGATAGGCAAAAAAATAAATAAAAAAATTACTAATATCCACAATCTCCCCCACTGTAATATCCACACCCCCCCCCCCCCACTGTAATATCCACAATCTCCCTCACTGTAATAATATCCACAATCTCCCCCACTGTAATATCCACGTCACCCCCCCCCCACTGTAATATCCACAATCTCTCCCACTGTAATAATATCCACAATCTCTCCCACTCAGGCATAGATATCAGGCATCTCCCCCAATCTCTGTAATAGGTCAGGCATCTCCCCCACTTACTTTAATCTCTCCCACCGCCAGATCCACGAGCAGCGAGGGTAAGGGGTGATGACGTCAGTGGCACTCAGCGCGCATAAGGCAGCCGCCGGGTGTACCAAGATGGCCGCGGCCTTTCCTGAGGCCGTGGATCGCTCCGCGGATCGCGTGGTGATCCGATCCGAACACGGTGACCCATTCGGATCACCACCGATCCGTTGCAGCACTAGCCTTCATGATGCTGTTTGTTCACTAATGTTCTCTAACAAACCTATGAGGGCTTCACAGAACAGCTGTATATATATTGAGATTAAATGACACACAGGTGGACTCTATTTACTAATTAGGTGACTTCTGAAGGCAATTGGCTCCACTAGATTTTAGTTAGGGGTATCAGCGTAAAGGGGGCTGAATACAAATGCCCCCCCCCACACTTTTCACAGATTTATTTGTAAAACATTTTGAAAACCATTTATCATTTTCCTCCCACTTCACAATTATGTGCCGCTTTGTGTTGGTTGATCACATAAAATCCCAATAAAATACATTTACGTTTTTGGTTGTAACATGACAACATGTGGGAAATTTCAAGGGGTATGAATACTTTTTCAAGGCACTGTATGCTCTGCTCATGCGTGAATGCAGAGAATGTAGAAAGCATGAGAGCACCAGAGATCCAATGTAATTCCAGTAAGTCTTCATTGTACATGGCAAAAAGTCAGAAGAGAGCCAAGGATTTGGGGCTCGTTCACAATAATTGTACCTTGCCCAGCACAGTCCCAATGCAAGGACAAGTCAAAAAGCTTTTCTCCCTTTTGAGGGCAGTTCACATTACAGTGTTGCAGTGCTGTGCTCGGAAATAAAGTTCCGCATGTACTACTTTTAGTGCAAGGGGTTGTCGCCCAAACTCTCGGTCTGAACAATGTTTATAAACACGGTGTCAGATTACCCAGTTTTTGCCAGCTTTGACTCCTACAGCTGTCATATTTATACAACATCTCCTAGCTGCCATTTTGACAGTAAAGAATTTCTGGGGAGTGTGTGTGGAGAGGGCAGAAGGACAGGACCTACTACATCTATCCTGTTTATTTTGATTACTTTTTTTTTGGGCATATGTGGTACACCCAGCATCCACTACTGGTTTAATGTTCAGCTGCAACAAGGGTTCTTTTTAGTGTAAGAGTCATGAAAGAGCAATAGAGATACCTGTATCCTATCGTAAAATAATCCCCAACGATCCTGCCATAAACATCCTTGTTCATACACGTCTTTTCATACAATGACAACGCTCTGTCCCGGTCTCTAAAGTTTGGCCCCGTGTTGTCACCCTGTCATACAAGATTCCGAGGGAAAGTGAATGGGAAATGCCAGGCAGTCATCTCTGTAGTGCATGTGAATCGGAAGTGGCTGCAAAGCACATGCTGGCACTGAGAATTGAATAAAGGATGAAATAGGTGAAAATAAGGATTTAAATAATTTGAAACGCGTAGCAAGTTAAAGTGGTTGTAAAGCCTTAAAGGGATTGTAAAGATTTTTTTTTTAATAACAAACATGTTATACTTACCACCACTATGCAGCTCGTTTTGCACAGAGTGGCCCCGATCCACGTCTTCTGGGATCCCTCGGCGGCTGTCTCGGCTCGCAATCACTCACCACCTATACAGGGGGTCCCCGACTTACGAACGCCCGAGTTACGAACCGGGCGCTGCAGGGACCCTCTGCTATTTTGGGCGGACCGTCAGCTGTTCTGCGCATGCACGGCCAGAGGGAGCCTCGGGAAATGTCCGTAATTGGCCATGCATGCGCAGGACGGCATTCGTCGGAACATCGGAAAACATCGGAAATGTCCGTAATTGCCGGTCTGCGCATGCGCGGCCGACTTGCGAACATTTCCGACATACAAACGGGAGAAAAGTCCCTAACGGGTTTTTAACCCGTGGACCCCCTGTATGCGAGCTCACATGGTGGTGAGTGATTGCGGGCGCGCTCCAGTGATACAGCCAGCGGCTATAGCCGCTCACTGTATCACTCGGCTCCGCCCCCCTGCACGCCGCGTCATTGGATGTGATTGACAGCAGCACCAGCCAATGGCTGCGCTGCTTTCAATCCATCCACTGTAGCCAATCAACGGCCAGGCTGAACGGCGAGGAGAATGACGGGGGCGATTGTGGGACTTTTGAGGGGTCAGGTAAGTAAAACAGGGGCTGGGGGGCGGTATTGTCAGATGTTTTTTCACCTTAATGCATAGGAGGGTTGAATAGGATGCATTAAGGTGAAAAAACATTTACCTTTTACAACCCCTTTCAGGTTTGAATTCTGTGCAACAAGGTGAAAAACCTTCTGTGCTGCAGCTCCCTCCAGACCCCCCCCCCCCCCTTTTTCCTTACCTGAGCCCGATCCAATCCAGCGATGTGCAGTGGCTCCAGACGCTATCGCTCTTCTTCTTATTGGACAGATTGATAGCAGCAGAAGGCATTGGCTCCCGCTGCTGTCAATCAAAAGCTGTGAGGTGAGGGGCGGGGGGCCAAGTCCCGCTTTCTGTATCAATGAAAACGGCTTTCTGTGGGGGCACCTGATAATTAGGAGGGGCCTGGAGCACCGGCTGGGGGAACCCCAAAAGAAAAGGATCTAAGCCACTCTGTGCAAAACCATTACACAGAGCAGGTAAGTAATAGGCATGTTTGTTATTTTTATGGGGGGGAAAAAAATCGAAGGTTTACAACCACTTTGATGTTCTTCAGTTGGGGTTTAGATGTCGTTTCCTGCATAGCGGTTAGGGAAGGAATCTAGTATGGATCAAGCAAGGCCTTGTGTAACGTCCAAAAAAGTTTTGTGTGGAAACGACTCCTGTCCTGGAAGGTTTAGCGGGCTGCAATAAACCAAAAGGCTTTAGCCAAGTTCTGCTGTCTTCTTGGATGACAGTATGGGGTTGATTTACTAAAACTGGTTTCTATGCAACCTCCAATCTGCTTCCAGTTTTTATTGTCAAAGCCTAATAGAACACGCTAAAGTTAGAAACTGATTTGGCTACCATGCACCAAATTTTGCACTCTGCAGCTTTAGTAAATAACCCCCCCCCCCCCCTCTCTATGGGGCATTACATGGTCCACTCCATAGGAGCAGCCGAGTCTCCAATGTGAAAGCAGAACAGTCTGTTTTACAGTGAAAGACACTTCCTCTCACTTTCTTTCACTGTAGGTGTGATGATAGAAGGGGATCTGGCTGGTTTCTATGGGTACCATGGCCTGTTCATATTGTGCACTGATGTCATCCATGTACGTTTCGTCTTTGACTGCATTGGAGACGTAGATGAGGAATAATACATAAAGATCTCTGATTTTATTGGATTTATAAGGCAGAGATAGATGGCTGTCTTCACTCTATGGAAATAAATTGCTGAGATTCATCTCCCATTGTTTATAATGGGCCTAGAACAGAACAGACTCACTTGCTGGTAATCTGGTTTTATGGAAATTCCCAGTTGCTCATATGGTCAGGTTTTTGCAGCCTCTTCCACTTTTCAGCTCCCCGAGATGTATAATAATTATAGAAATAGAGCAGCCTTTCTCAGTCAGAGACGTTTCCTCCAGAGATTGCTAGGCATGCCTCGCCTCTCTAAGTAACTTACAAGTGGTCTTTTTAGCTAGGTCTCTTTACTGACTACCCATATAGCAGTATAAGAAGGCCTTTTTCTTATAGGTGTAGAGGTGGTCAGTGAAGGTTCTAATATAGGCTACCTATATAAGAAGGCCATTCTACATTTACCTCTTAAACACCTATTTAAAAAGATCGTTCTCCCCTGACAACCTATATAAGAATACCCTTCTCTACTGACATCTACCTGTATGTACCTATATAACATGGCCCTTTTCCCCCTAGAAGGTCCTTCTCCACTGACAACCTATACATCTACAGGAAAAAGTAAAATGGCGCAAATATAGTTCTGGCATAGTGATCATAGAAATAAAATAAAAAATAAAAAATCATCAAAATAAGTCCAAAGTCAGTAAGTGGGGTATGCACCAGCGGCAGCTACCATAAGCAGAAGCAGGCTCTGGAAGATATAATGAGGAAAGGAAGGTGCGCCAAACTAAGTGCAGTATAGCAGTATTTAATGACAAATAGTAAAATCAGCCAAATGGCTACTCACAGGGTGATGAAGTTATTAAGGCATATCTGTGTAGGAGATATGTATGATAATTATAATCATTTATTTAATACCCCTATTACATATGTATTTTTCCATACCTGCTATACCTCATCCCCTGTATGTATTATCACCATCAATTTGTTCATTCCCCGTATCTACCATTACAGCGCTTCCCCCTTTTTTTTTAAATGACTACCTTTTTTTTAATGACATAATAATTATCATACATCACTCATATAT
Source organism: Rana muscosa (assembly GCA_029206835.1). Lineage (NCBI taxonomy): Eukaryota > Metazoa > Chordata > Amphibia > Anura > Ranidae > Rana > Rana muscosa. The sequence goes on from CM055117.1 coordinate 12,304,118, forward strand.
ATTTTTTTCACATGATCCCATTATATAATATTTTAATATATTTTTTGAATTCATGCAGAATCCTCGATCTGCCGCTCACATCTTCATTTTACATCCCCATACAATTACAAGACTTGTATCTCCTGTTGTGACCAATCACAGCGCCCCCTCTCAAATGCATGTGTGCTCTTAGCCAATCACAGCACCCCTCTCTGCCTTATAATGTCCACCTATCACCATGTCCCCCATGGATCTGATGAAACAGCGGATGCTGAGAAACGCGTCATCCTATTGGTCCGTTCCCCGTACCACGTCACGCTACGCTCCACGCTGAAGCGCATCTCCCTGGTCTTCCATCTATCACTACAGGAACACACCACGCACGGCTACAGCGCCTTGATGCCCAGGACGTTCCCTGCTGACAGTACAGACCTGCTTTCAGTCTCTCCTACATCTGGGACCTACATCTCCCCGCGGACTGCTATTGATGACACCAGACCTGCTCTATCTCCTACACAGATATGCCTTAATAACTTCATCACCCTGTGAGTAGCCATTTGGCTGATTTTACTATTTGTCATTAAATACTGCTATACTGCACTTAGTTTGGCGCACCTTCCTTTCCTCAACCTATACATCTATATTGGGCAGACCCTTCTACACTCAACACCTAATATAAGAAGGCTCTTCTCCATTGACCACCTATACACTAGTATAAGAAGGACCTTCTCCACTCACCACCTGTACATCTATATATGAAGGCTCTTCTTCATTGACCACCTATACACTATTCTCCACTGACCACCTCAACAAGAAGGGTCTTCTCCACTGACCACCTCAACAAGAAGGGTCTTCTCCACTGACCACCTCAACAAGAAGGACCTTCTCCGCTGGTCACCTGTACAAGAAGGACCTTCTCCGCTGGTCACCTGTACAAGAAGGACCTTCTCCGCTGACCACCTGTACAAGAAGGACCTTCTCCACTGACCACCTGTACAAGAAGGACCTTCTCCACTGGCCACCTGTACTAGAAGGACCTTCTCCACTGGCCACCTGTACAAGAAGGACCTTCTCCACTGGCCACCTGTACAAGAAGGACCTTCTCCACTGGCCACCTGTACAAGAAGGACCTTCTCCACTGGCCACCTGTACTAGAAGGACCTTCTCCACTGGCCACCTGTACTAGAAGGACCTTCTCCACTGGCCACCTATACACCTATATAAGAAGGCTTTGATAAGTGTGTAACATTCCTTATTCTTTTATCACTCTTACACATCTACATATTATATACTTATATATATACCGTATTTATCGGCGTATAACACGCACCGGCGTATAACACGCACCCCAAGTTTAGGAGGGAATTTTAAGGAAAAAAACTTTTAGGAGGGAAATTCAAGGAAAAAAAACTTACATTTAAATGCAGCCTTGCCCAGTGTCCATCTGCAGCCTTGCCCAGTGTCCATCTGTCCATCTGCAGCCGTGCCCAGTGTCCATCTGCAGCCTTGCCCAGTGTCCATCTGTCCATCTGCAGCCGTGCCCAGTGTCCATCTGTAGCCGTGCCCAGTGTCCATCTGTCCATCTGCAGCCGTGCCCAGTGTCCATCTGCAGCCGTGCCCAGTGTTCATCTGTCCATCTGCAGCCGTGCCCAGTGCCTTTTGCGATCGTGTCAGTCCCGGCGGTTTTTAAAATTTGGCGCCGATTTCTGTGGAGAGGAGCGAGCGGGGCCGAGTGTACTTCGGCTGGACTCGGCTCCTCTCGCAGTTCCGCCCATCTGCACTGACTGCGCCGCTGACGGAGAAAGCCGAGTGTACTTCGCCTAGACTCGTGTCTGCTCACAGTCACAGGCAGGACTGCGAGAGGAGCCGAGACTAGGCGAAGTACACTCGGCTTTCTCCGTCAGCGGCGCAGTCAGAGATGGGCGGGACTGCGAGAGGAGCCGAGTAAAGCCGATTGTACTTCGGCTTCGGCTCCGCACGCTCCTCTCGCTCGTTTTCAGCAGGGGAATTCGACGGAGTATCGGCGTATAACACGCACCCACGATTTTCCCCTGATTTTAAGGGGAAAAAAGTGCGTGTTATACGCCGATAAATACGGTATATATATATATATATATATATATACACACACACACACACACACACACATTTCTTTTTCAAGCTTGGGTATTATGTTATTTATTGAATAGATTTATGAGCTGTAGATAATGTAATTATTACCAGGGGTTTCCTGAGACCTGAAATGTATCTATAGGGTTCCTCTATGTTAAAAGTTAGAGAGGTTGAGACGATCATTTGACAGTAGGGACACAAGTACAGAGGGCTCATTTTTATCTATTTATAGCATGCGGTGAGCCTTCAAGCAGTGACTGATCTCCCTTGTGATACCAAATATCAGAGCCTTAGGCCCCGTCTTTGTAGAGATGGGATGTTGGGTGCAGTCTACAGTGATTTCTCAGTTTCCTGTGGTCAGGTGGTGAAATACTTTCTTATGCTGAGCAGATGATTTCTTGCGGTTTTTCTTCTTCCTGTGTGAAATGGTAGTACAGAGTCCAACCAGGCCGACTTTCAGGTTCTTGGTGGGTGAGCTGTGGTTACCATTGGTTATCGCGCATCACTTTGAGGAAATTTTATTCTGTGGAGCTGTGCCGTGCATGGAAGGAAAGTTCAGACTCTGCATTGTTCTTGTGGGGGACATCAATCCCAGCCCTTTCCCAATTCCCCCATAGGTTGGCACAAGGTGACAACAGTCTAATTTTCTATTGTGTTGCACTGATGATCTTGGATGTTTTTATTTTTTTTAAGTGTCACTCCACTCAAAAGCGAAGTTTTAGTTTTTTACCATGGGTGTCTGGTGAGCCTTTTGAGGTCTCCAGCTCCCGGGTCTCAATTCTGTGGTTCCTGGCTCTGTTCTGGTAATTGTTACAATTACAGTGGACCTAGCATAGTTCTCGTGTCCGCCTTACCAGGTCACATTATTTTGAATGCAAAAATAATAATAAAAAAAAAATCTTTGCTGTGAAAAAGCATGTACCGTATGTAGTACTTCTTCTTGAGGTGGTTCAGAATGACTCCCGAAGAAGTGTGGCAGGTTAACAGTTCCATCTATGAGCTTATTCACAAAGTCCATCCACCATCTTCAGTGTGCAAGTTCCACCGCCAAATGATAAAGTTGTCTCCTTACCAGATCTACATGACCCCCCCCCCCCGTTACAGAGGTTCACAGAATGCCTGTAACAGCAGCCTGGGTCTTTCTCCAGGAAAAAGCCGTGCATCTATCTCCAGGGTGCCTCTTACCCGCTCGTAAGGATGTATGGATGGTTTTTATTAAAGGTCCATATAGTGTAAAACCAGAAACACATTTATTCGCATAAAAAATACATTGCACTTACAGCATCCGTATTCAAAGATAGCCTTAAGTCTGGTGTGCTGGCCGGCGCACATCCAGACAAACCCGTCCTTCCAGGACACTAATGAGAAAACACAAGGTGACGTCAGCGCGTCGCTCCTTCCTACGTGTTTCGTCAGATGACGTCGTCCAGGGGCCCCTTTCTAATTTCGTGAACTTTCCTATTTATCGCGATTCTATTTTCTACTTGTTTGTGCTCTACTGTGTTTATATTATACAGGAGAATCGCTACTTTTTTTCATCATTTATCGCTTTTATTAATACGATTGTTGTTTGTATTTGTGCTTAGCGCAGTTTTTCCATACCTTTTTTTTCCCCATAACATTTCCATCTCAGGGTCTTGTTTTTTGGTGGCTGTTGGAGTGGAAAATTAGTTGAGCATCAATCACTTTAGTCTCTTTATTTATTTTTATTTATTTTATTGTTGAACTTGATTATAGAAGAGAGGATTTTAGGGGTGCAGGATAACCAAAAAAGGAGCAGCATGCCCTTTAACAGAAGCCTCTTGGTAGTTGGTGTTCCTGTGTGAGCAGCCAGACAGATATATCCACAGTCACAATTTTTCTTGAGTTGCAATGGATCTCTCCTGCAAATCAGTCTTGACCCTCAGATAGCAGTCAAAGATACCTTGAATTATGGGCAATGAATCCATCTTCCAGTGCTCATGATTACCGTATATACTCGAGTATAAGCCGACCCGAATATAAGCCGAGGCACCTAATTTTACCACAGAAAACTGGAAAAACTTATTGACTCGAGTATAAGCCTAGGTTGTCCATCTGCATGCCTCACTGTGCCTATGCCTAGACTGATGTTTAACATGGGAGTGTATGGAAGGGGTGCCCGGATTTGGTGCCGTAGGTCCCCCCAGACAACAAACTTTGCACACTTGTATAGGAGCAATGGGGCTACATGTGTGCCAAGTGTCGGGTCCAGGGGACCTACGACCGGCCGGTACCGGGTCCCCAAATTCACCAGAGAAATTACTGTTTAACGTGGGGGTCTATGGAAGGGGTGCCAGCTTTGAAAAATCGGTGCTCCCCGGCCAACAAACTTTGCACACTTGTAGAGGAAGATTGGGGCTACATGTGTGCCAAGTTTGGGGTCCAGGGGACTTACGGCCGGCCGGTACTGGGTGCTCAAAGTCCGGAAGATCAGGTGCAAAAAGGTGACTCGAGTATAAGCCGAGGGGGGCATTTTCAGCACAAAAAAATGTGCTGAAAAACTCGGCTTATACTCGAGTATATACGGTAGCTTCCAGAAAGCAGCAAGAAGATTTCTTACAGGAGCTCCTTCCCGGCAGACATCCTTTTGGCCCAGCTCACTCCAGGAGGCAGCTGAAATGTTTGGGCCTTCAGCACATGTCCCTGGCTGAGGCGAGACCCGAGAACAAGACTCTCTGCAGACGTCCTCTCCAGGCAGAATCCCAGAAGGTACAGAAGACTCTGGAGAAAGAGCTCCACCTATTTAGCATCTCCCCAAACCATACCTCCTGGGGAATTGGTCGGGTCAGGAAAATATTCTTAAAGCTCAACGCCAGGAAAAGTAAATATACTTCGCACTCACGTGAAAAAAACAAATATATAAAAATAAAATCATACCACACGGTTAATAAGGGGTGGGTAAAACAACCCTTTCACTGCTGATACAATCAAATACCCATATAAATAATTACAACGCAGCGCCGTGATCCAACCCCCCCCCCCCCCCCCCCCTCCCAGTGTTCATACAACCAATGTGAAAATTCATCAAAAGCTCATATTTAAGTTCTTGAAACTACTAGTGTATCCAACATTTTCCTCATCCAGTGAACAAAAACCTCCATACAATCACCAGCGCCTTCCCACCTTCCCCAATGGACAAGGAACTCATCAAATGTAAATGCCTCTCTGCTGTGGACAGGAATATACGGTTTATATACCCCTCATAATGGGCACAGCAGGTGAACAGAGCCAGGAGCTCGGCACAGGGATGGTGGGAACCCCTCATAATGGGCACAGCAGGTGAACAGAGCCAGGAGCTCGGCACAGGGATGGTGGGAACCCCTCATAATGGGCACAGCAGGTGAACAGAGCCAGGAGCTCGGCACAGGGATGGTGGGAACCCCTCATAATGGGCACAGCAGGTGAACAGAGCCAGGAGCTCGGCACAGGGATGGTGGGAACCCCTCATAATGGGCACAGCAGGTGAACAGAGCCAGGAGCTCGGCACAGGGATGGTGGGAACCCCTCATAATGGGCACAGCAGGTGAACAGAGCCAGGAGCTCGGCACAGGGATGGTGGGAACCCCTCATAATGGGCACAGCAGGTGAACAGAGCCAGGAGCTCGGCACAGGGATGGTGGGAACCCCTCATAATGGGCACAGCAGGTGTACAGACCCGGGAACTCAGCACAGGGATGGTGGGAACCCCTCATAATGGGCACAGCAGGTGAACAGAGCCAGGAGCTCGGCACAGGGATGGTGGGAACCCCTCATAATGGGCACAGCAGGTGAACAGAGCCAGGAGCTCGGCACAGGGATGGTGGAACCCCTCATAATGGGCACAGCAGGTGTACAGACCCAGGAACTCGGCACAGGGATGGTGGGAACCCTCATAATGGGCACAGCAGGTGTACAGACCTGGGAACTCAGCACAGGGATGGTGGGAACCCCTCATAATGGGCACAGCAGGGGTACAGACCCGGGAACTCGGCACAGGGATGGTGGGAACCCCTCATAATGGGCACAGCAGGTGTACAGACCTGGGAACTCAGCACAGGGATGGTGGGAACCCCTCATAATGGGCACAGCAGGTGTACAGACCCAGGAACTCAGCACAGGGATGGTGGGAACCCCTCATAATGGGCACAGCGGGTGTACAGACCCGGGAACTCAGCACAGGGATGGTGGGAACCCCTCATAATGGGCACAGCAGGTGTACAGACCCGGGAACTCAGCACAGGGATGGTGGGAACCCCTCATAATGGGCACAGTGGGTGTACAGACCCGGGAACTCAGCACAGGGATGGTGGGAACCCCTCATAATGGGCACAGCGGGTGTACAGACCTGGGAACTCAGCACAGGGATGGTGGGAACCCCTCATAATGGGCACAGCGGGTGTACAGACCCGGGAACTCAGCACAGGGATGGTGGGAACCCCTCATAATGGGCACAGCAGGTGTACAGACCCGGGAACTCAGCACAGGGATGGTGGGAACCCCTCATAATGGGCACAGCAGGTATACAGACCCGGGAACTCAGCATGGAGATGGTGGGAACCCCTCATAATGGGCACAGCGGGTGTACAGACCCGGGAACTCAGCACAGGGATGGTGGGAACCCTTCATAATGGGGCACAGCGGGTGTACAGACCTGGGAACTCAGCACAGGGATGGTGGGAACCCCTCATAATGGGGCACAGCGGGTGTACAGACCCGGGAACTCAGCACAGGGATGGTGGGAACCCCTCATAATGGGCACAGCAGGTGTACAGACCCGGGAACTCAGCACAGGGATGATGGGAACCCCTCATAATGGGCACAGCAGGTGTACAGACCCGGGAACTCAGCACAGGGATGGTGGGAACCCCTCATAATGGGCACAGCGGGTGTACAGACCCGGGAACTCAGCACAGGGATGGTGGGAACCTCTCATAATGGGCACAGCAGGTGCACAGACCCGGGAACTCAGCACAGGGATGGTGGGAACCCCTCATAATGGGCACAGCAGGTGCACAGACCCGGGAACTCAGCACAGGGATGGTGGGAACCCCTCATAATGAGCACAGTGTGTGTACAGACCCCTGGAACTCAGCACAGGGATGGTGGGAACCCCTCATAATGTGCACAGCGGGTGTACAGACCCGGGAACTCAGCACAGGGATGGTGGGAACCTCTCATAATGGGCACAGCAGGTGCACAGACCCGGGAACTCAGCACAGGGATGGTGGGAACCTCTCATAATGGGCACAGCAGGTGCACAGACCCGGGAACTCAGCACAGGGATGGTGGGAACCCCTCATAATGGGCACAGCGGGTGTACAGACCCGGGAACTCAGCACAGGGATGGTGGGAACCTCTCATAATGGGCACAGCGGGTGTACAGACCCGGGAACTCGGCACAGGGATGGTGGGAACCCTTCATAATGGGGCACAGCGGGTGTACAGACCTGGGAACTCAGCACAGGGATGGTGGGAACCCCTCATAATGGGGCACAGCGGGTGTACAGACCCGGGAACTCAGCACAGGGATGGTGGGAACCCCTCATAATGGGCACAGCAGGTGTACAGACCCGGGAACTCAGCACAGGGATGGTGGGAACCCCTCATAATGGGCACAGCAGGTGTACAGACCCGGGAACTCAGCACAGGGATGGTGGGAACCCCTCATAATGGGCACAGCGGGTGTACAGACCCGGGAACTCAGCACAGGGATGGTGGGAACCCCTCATAATGGGCACAGCAGGTGCACAGACCTGGGAACTCAGCACAGGGATGGTGGGAACCCCTCATAATGAGCACAGTGTGTGTACAGACCCCTGGAACTCGGCACAGGGATGGTGGGAACCCCTCATAATGTGCACAGCGGGTGTACAGACCCGGGAACTCAGCACAGGGATGGTGGGAACCTCTCATAATGGGCACAGCAGGTGCACAGACCCGGGAACTCAGCACAGGGATGGTGGGAACCTCTCATAATGGGCACAGCAGGTGCACAGACCCGGGAACTCAGCACAGGGATGGTGGGAACCCCTCATAATGGGCACAGCGGGTGTACAGACCCGGGAACTCAGCACAGGGATGGTGGGAACCTCTCATAATGGGCACAGCGGGTGTACAGACCCGGGAACTCGGCACAGGGATGGTGGGAACCCTTCATAATGGGGCACAGCGGGTGTACAGACCTGGGAACTCAGCACAGGGATGGTGGGAACCCCTCATAATGGGGCACAGCGGGTGTACAGACCCGGGAACTCAGCACAGGGATGGTGGGAACCCCTCATAATGGGCACAGCAGGTGTACAGACCCGGGAACTCAGCACAGGGATGGTGGGAACCCCTCATAATGGGCACAGCAGGTGTACAGACCCGGGAACTCAGCACAGGGATGGTGGGAACCCCTCATAATGGGCACAGCGGGTGTACAGACCCGGGAACTCAGCACAGGGATGGTGGGAACCCCTCATAATGGGCACAGCAGGTGCACAGACCTGGGAACTCAGCACAGGGATGGTGGGAACCCCTCATAATGAGCACAGTGTGTGTACAGACCCCTGGAACTCGGCACAGGGATGGTGGGAACCCCTCATAATGTGCACAGCGGGTGTACAGACCCGGGAACTCAGCACAGGGATGGTGGGAACCTCTCATAATGGGCACAGCAGGTGCACAGACCCGGGAACTCAGCACAGGGATGGTGGGAACCTCTCATAATGGGCACAGCAGGTGCACAGACCCGGGAACTCAGCACAGGGATGGTGGGAACCCCTCATAATGGGCACAGCGGGTGTACAGACCCTGGAACTCGGCACAGGGATGGTGGGAACCCCTCATAATGAGCACAGTGTGTGTACAGACCCCTGGAACTCGGCACAGGGATGGTGGGAACCTCTCATAATGGGCACAGCAGGTGCACAGACCCGGGAACTCGGCACAGGGATGGTGGGAACCCCTCATAATGAGCACAGTGTGTGTACAGACCCCTGGAACTCGGCACAGGGATGGTGGGAACCTCTCATAATGGGCACAGCAGGTGCACAGACCCGGGAACTCGGCACAGGGATGGTGGGAACCCCTCATAATGGGCACAGCGGGTGTACAGACCCGGGAACTCAGCACAGGGATGGTGGGAACCCCTCATAATGGGCACAGCGGGTGTACAGACCCGGGAACTCAGCACAGGGATGGTGGGAACCCCTCATAATGGGCACAGCGGGTGTACAGACCCGGGAACTCAGCACAGGGATGGTGGGAACCTCTCATAATGGGCACAGCAGGTGCACAGACCCGGGAACTCGGCACAGGGATGGTGGGAACCCCTCATAATGGGCACAGCGGGTGTACAGACCCGGGAACTCAGCACAGGGATGGTGGGAACCCCTCATAATGGGCACAGCGGGTGTACAGACCCGAAAAACTCAGCACAGGGATGGTGGGAACCTCTCATAATGGGCACAGCGGGTGTACAGACCCGGGAACTCAGCACAGGGATGGTGGGAACCTCTCATAATGGGCACAGCGGGTGTACAGACCCGGGAACTCAGCACAGGGCTGGTGGGAACCCCTCATAATGGGCACAGCAGGTGTACAGACCATAATGGGCACTGTGGGTGTACAGACCATAATGGGCACAGTGGGTGTACAGACCCGGAAACTCGGAGATCCCCCAATAATGTCCCTCAGAGATATAAGAAGCTGCCGAGTGGTTTGACTCTCCGGCACTAGTTTGGATGATGGTACAGCGACCTCCTTGTCAGCGTCTAAATATACAGATTGTTCTCCTCTTGGATGACGGTAATATGACAGTCCAGAGTCCCGGCTCCTCCGGTCAGAACACGGACAGCCGCAGGTCGGTGGACATTAATTAGACTTGTACGGTATGAATCCTCCGTGTCACATTATTATGTATTGACCTCCCCGGGAGAGTCGGCCGGCCTCAGTGCTGCACATCCTGGAGATGGATTTGGCACTTCAGTCCTCAGTCCTCCAACGTCTTCCCGGAGGGATTTATTATCATCTCTCTGGTTGCTGTATACAGTAAATTCTCCTCCTCCCCCCACTATGAACACTAAATGACTGTCGGGGTCACCAGCGGGGGATGGTTAAGGCTCATTCACAGGGGCCCAGCGAGCTGTACAGAGTGAGTGACGGGTGTCTGCATACAGCCAGCTGTACAAATGACACTTTACACGTGTCACCACACCTCCAAGCATTTACTTGTGTACAGATGTAAACCCCTGAAGGCCTCCAGGGCTGCTCATCCTTCCCTCCTTCCCTGTACACGTGTAGCTGCAACCTGTGGTCTGTACAGGAGGCTGTATGGGGAACACATTTCCTTCCCGAGTGCAGAGATGTGCCGGTTTTCATGGTGTACAGATCTCTGCACCCGTGAATAAGTCCTAGACCAGTGGTCTCCAAACTGTGGCCCTTTCACCTTCCTTTTATCTGGCCCTCGAGGCATTATTCCTCCCACTGACACCGACAATGGCCACTAGTCTCTCCACTGACACCAATGATGGGGCACTATTCCTCCCACTGATACCAATGATGGGCCACTAGTCCTCCCACTGACACCAATGATGGGACACTATTCCCCCCACTGACACCAATGATGGGCCACTATTCCTCCCACTGACACCAATGATGGGGCACTATTTCTCCCACTGACACCAATGATGGGGCACTATTTCTCCCACTGACACCAATGATGGGGCACTATTCCTCCCACTGACACCGACAATGGCCACTAGTCTCTCCACTGACACCAATGATGGGGCACTATTCCTCCCACTGACACCAATGATGGGGCACTATTCCTCCCACTGACACCAATGATGGGACACTATTCCTCCCTCTGATACCAATGATGGGGCACTATCCCTCCCACTAATACCAATGATGGGGCACTAGCCCTCCCTCTGATACCAATGATGGGGCACTATTCCTCCCACTGACACCAATGATGGGGCACTATTCCTCCCACTGACACCAATGATGGGGCACTATTCCTCCCACTGACACCAATGATGGGACACTATTCCTCCCTCTGATACCAATGATGGGACACTATCCCTCCAACTAATACCAATGATGGGGCACTATCCCTCCCTCTGATACCAATGATGGGGCACTATTCCTCCCACTGACACCAATGATGGGGCACTATTCCTCCCACTGACCCCGGGACATTTTCTTCTCCCACTGGCCACAGTCTGGCTCTCCTAAAGTTTGAAGGACCGTAAACTGGCCCTTTAGTTTAGAAAGTTTGGAGACCCCTTGGTTTAGAGCATAAGGCATAGTTTACCTGTACCAAAAAACTGCCTGTTGGTGCGCTTTGGTCCCACGCACGTATGTAAACTGTGATTGAACCACACATGTGAGGTATTGGTTCGAACATCCGATCAAGAAGAATAATTCTAGTGCTAGACCTCCTGTGTAACTCTAATCTGATAAAGGCTTTTAAAGTGTCACCCATGGAGATTTTTATGTACTGTAGTTTGGCACAATTCCACAGGCGTACGCAATTTTAAAGCATTGATATGTTTGGCATCTACCGTATATATTCGAGTATAAGCCGACCCGAGTATAAGCCGAGGTACCTAATGTTACCACAAAAACCTGGGAAAACTTACTGACTCGAGTATAAGCCGAGGGTCAACAATGCCCACCCATTGCAACTTCACTAACCCCATTGCCACCTTACTGTTCCCATCCTCACGTGTGCCCATCCTCACGTGTGCCCATCCTCACGTGTGCCCATCTTCACGTGTGCCCATCTTCACTGTTTCCCTAGAATTATAATTGAACATTGTAAAATTGTACCTGAAGGCTGCGGCGTCCATCGTTTAAAACTCGCGCTCTCTTCCTGGTCTCTTCCGGGATAGGCGGAACTGCCTGCTGAGAATCGCCTATCAGGAACGTTCTCTCATCTTCACCCATCCCAGCAGACACTGTGTTCAGTTTCCGCCAATCACGGACGTCTGCTGGGAAACCGAGGATGAGAGAACGTTTGTGATAGGCGGAACTGTGTCTGCTGATAATCGCCTATCACGGAAGGGACCAGGAAGAGAGCTCGAGTTTTAAACGATGGACGCCGCAGCCTTCAGGTACAATTTACAATATTAAATTTCGCTGACTCGAGTATAAGCCAAAAAAAGGGCTGAAAATCTCGGCTTATACTCGAGTATATACGGGTTTACTCGGCAAAACATTGTTTATATTTTATACAAAATAAAAATGGGTATTGTGTTTTGTGTGTTTGTGTATTTATTTATTTTTCCCTCAAACATTTGCGTTTGAAAAACATAAAAATATGCAACACCCACCATTTTATTCTCTAGGGCCTCTGCTTAAAAATATATGTTTGGCGGTTCTAGTTAGTTTTCTAGCAAAAAAATTGTGTGCATAAATTGTGCCCACCCACCCGCCCTCTGGATCCTGTTCCCTCACAAATGCTACGTTCACCCTCCTGGCTCTATTCTACACTCTCTAACCCACATCTCCCTCTCTTCTGGCATCTTCCCCAACCTCTAAAACATGCACTTGTCACCCCCATACTTATAAAGCCCCCACTGGACCTATCCAATCCTAACAACCTGCACCCCATCTCCTTGCTCCCCTTTTTATCCAAACTCCTTGAACGTCTGGTCTACATCCGACTGAGCGACCACCTCGCTGAGAATAACCTTCTTGATCCCCTTCAGTCTGGATTTTGTCCTCAACACTCCACAGAAGCTGCTCTCCTAAAACTCACAATCTACTAACGGCCAAAACTAAGGGACACTATTCTGTACTCCTCCTCCTGGACCTCTCTGCTGCCTTTTGATACAGTTTTCCACCCCCTCCTCCTCCTCCTCCTCAAACTCCATGCCGTTTGGTCTCCATGACTGTACTCTTCACTGGTTCTCCTCCTACTTATCCAACCGCATCTTAAGCGTTGCTTACAATTCTACTTCCTCCTCTCCTCTTCCATTCTGTGTTGGGTTTCCCAAGGTTCTGTTCTTGGACCTCTCCTATTCTCAATCTACACCTCCTCCTTGGGTCAGCTGATAGCCTCCCATGGCTTCCAATACCAACTCTACGCTGACGACACCCAAATCTATTTCTCTACCCCTCGGCTCACTCCCTCCATCGCCTCATGTATCACTACCGTATATACTCGAGTATAAGCTGAGTTTTTCTGCCCTTTTTTTAAGGCTGAAAATACCCCCCTCGGCTTATACTCGAGTCTGTGTACCTGATGTTGGTGACAGGCTGAGGGCGGCGTCCATTGTTTAAAAGTCGCAGTCTCCTCCTGGTCCCTTCCGTGATGGGCGTTTCCCAGCAGACACTGCGTTCAGTGTTCCGCCTATCACGGACGTCCGCTTGTCCGAGGATGAAAGGACCTCCGTGATAGGCGGAACACTGAACGTAGTGTCTGCTGGGAAACGCCTATCACAGAACGGGACCAGGAGGAGACCGCGACTTTTAAACAATGAATGGACGCCCGCAGCCTGTCAAGAATTTCAGGTACGCTGACTCTGGCACAGTGAGGTTGCAGTGGGCACAGTGAAGCTGCAAATGGGCACAGTGAGGCTGCAAATGGGCATTCTTGACCCTCTTTTCCACTTACAGTAGCTGCTGCATTTCTCACCCTAGGCTTATACTCGAGTCAATACGTTTTTTCCCCAGTGTTTTCCCAGTTTTTTTTTTTTGTGGTAAAATTAGGTACTTCGGCTTATATTCGGGTCGGCTTATACTCGAGTATATACGGTAACTTACTATCAGATATATCAGTCTGGATGTCACACCACTTCCTCAAACTTAATCTATCCAAAATTTTACTTATATTTCCTTCCCCCTGATCTCTCTTTCAAAATCGATGGCACAACCATAAGCTCAACCCCGCATGCCAAGGTGTAATCCTGGACTCAACTCTCCTTTTAAGCCCCACATCCAATCACTGTCCAAATCTTGCCGCCTCAACCTCCGCAAAATCTCTATAAAATACGCCCCTTTCTAACCAATGACACCACAAAATTCTTAATTCCCTCCCTGGTCATCTCTCGCCTCAACTACTGCAACTCCCTCCTCACTGGCTTACCTCTACATAGTCTATCCCCCCTTCAGTCCATGAATGCTGCTGCCAGGCTCATCCACCTTACCAATCGCTCTGTGTCTGCTTCTCCTCCGTCAATCTCTCCATTGGCTTCCGCTCACCCAACCAATTCAATTCAAAATACTAATAACTACTTACAGAGCCACCCACAACTCTGCCCCCAGCTACATCACTAGCCTAGTCTCTAATGACCAACACAATCATTCTCTTCGTTCTTCTCAAGACCTCCTGCTCTGTGGCTCCCTCATCACCTCCTCCCATGCTCGCCTCCAGGACTTTTCCAGGGCCTCTCCCATCCTCTGGAACTCCTTACCCCAATCCGTCCAATTATCTCCTACTCTGTTGGCTTTTAGAGGATCCCTGAAAACCCTTCTCTTCAGAGAAGCCTATCCTACCCCCACCTAACAACTGTATTTTCATTCATTTTCTCCATCAGCCCATCCCCCACAGTTATTACCTTTTTTGTATCACTTGACCCTCCCTTCTAGATTGTAAGCTCCAACGAGCCGGGCCCTCTGATCCCTCTGTATTGCATAGTATTGTAACTGTACTGCCCCCGTGTTGTAAAGTGCTGCGTAAACTGTTGGAGCTTTATAAATCCTGTATTATTATAATAATAACCCAAGTGCTGCAATGTGTTACAATGTAATTTAATGTTTTTTTTTTTTTTTGTTTTTTTTTATTCTCTTGAATTCTATACAAAGCAGAGACACTCCTTTTTAATGTGTTTTTGTGCATTGCAAAAAAAAAAAAGCAGCATATCTAGACCTTTCCAAAGTGCACGCCAGTGAAGGGTTTGTGGCTCATAGATAGCAGTAGAATTTGCTGTGTCCTTGAGTTGAGCCTTTTGTTCATCAACTCACATCAAATGAAAAAAAAAAAAATCATCCTTTCAAGCGGCCAAAAAACAAAACGGCGGCTGCTCTGTAAATTAGTTTATGTGCAAACAGTGTTTCTTTCTGTCGTCAAGGATAGATGGCTGGACCGAGAACTCCCATGTAGATCCAGTTCGCTACTCCTGAAACGGCCTTCATCCGCACCTCCTGGAACCTCCCTCCCGTGTCAGCAATTATGTCTACCAAAGGCCAGGGTAAGTCTTTCCGAGACCCGAAGCCCCCAACGCTCTGGTAAGGGGTGGGTCACACGCTCTCCCAGCGCCATCTTAGCTTCTGCATCTGGAGCACAACGTGAGCAGAGCAGAGCCCCGCCAGCGATTCCCTTGGGCAATGGCGTCTTCATCCCCAGCTCTGGAGGCTCTTGGTTCTCCTCCACTTTCTGAGGCAGCTCCGGACTCCATAACGAAGGACAGATGGCTGTTTTACTTTGAGAAGTGAGACTCGGTTTTCTGAGCCTACATATATTGTTCCCTATTTATCAGGGTGCCTTACCCTTAAATCCCAACTCCAGGCTCTTTTGCTCCTTCTTTTGTGGCCACCACTGGCTACATATTTTGCTTCATTGGTTTTAATCTGTATCTCTTCTGGCAGTCATTTTGATGATTCAGAGACCTGTCAGGGCTGGGCTCCGCTCTTCCGGCCGGGTTCACACTGGTGCGACAAACGCTCCGACATTGGGAGCTCATGTCGCATGACGTGTGAAAATCAATGTTTCCCTATGGGAGCCGCCTTAACTGGTCCGACTTTGAAAAGGCTCCCTGTACTACTTTGGTCCGACTTTGATCCTACTTCAGCCCATTGACTATCATTGAAGTCGGATCAAAGTCGGAACGCCGTCTTGCATGATCCGACTTTGGCATGCGACTTGTGCTCTGATGATCTTGAGGGGGAACTCCACGCCAGATTTTTAATAAAAAAAACGGCATGGGTTCCCCCTCCAAGAGCATACCAGGCCCTTGGGTTTGGTATGGATTTCAAGGGTAACCCCCTATGCCGAAAAAAACGGCGTGGGGGTTCCCCCAAAATCTATACCAGACCCTTATCCGAGCACACAGCCCCGGCCGGTCAGGAAAGGGGGTGGGGACAAGCAAGTGCCCCCCCCTTCCTGAACTGTACCAGGCCGCATGCCCTCAACATGCAGGGGTAGGTGCTTTGGGGCAGGGGGGGGCCATGCGGCCCCCCCACCCCAAAGCACCCTGTCCCCATGTTGAGGAGGACAAGGACCTCTTCCCGACAACCCTGGCCGTTGGTTGTCGGGGTCTGCGGGCGGGGGGCTTATCGGAATCCGGGGGCCCCCAGATCCCGGCCCCCCCATCCTATGTGAATAAGTATGGGGTACATTGTACCCCTACCCATTCACCTGGGGCGAAAAAAATGGCAAGAAAAAAAAAAAAAACACTAGACAGGTTTTTAAAGTCATTTATTAGGCAGCTCCGGGGGTCTTCTTCCGACTTCGGGACTTTTCCAGAGCCTCTCCCATCCTCTGAAACTCCCTACCCCAATCCGTCCAATTATCTCCTACTCTGTTAGCTTTTAGAGGGTCCCTGAAAACCCTTCTCTTCAGAGAAGCCTATCCTACCCCCACCTAACAACTGTATTTTCATTTTCTCCATCAGCCCATCCCTCACAGTTATTGACCCCCCCCTTCTAGATTGTAAGCTCCAACTAGCCGGGCCCTCTGATCCCTCTGTATTGAATAGTATTGTAACTGTACTGCCCCCATGTTGTAAAGTGCTGTGTAAACTGTTGGAGCTTTATAAATCCTGTATTATTAATATTATTATTATTATTATTATAATAATAACCCAAGTGCTGCAGTGTGTTACAATGTAATTAAATGCCTTTTTTTTTTTTTAATACTCTTGAATTCTATACAAAGCAGACACTCCTTGTAATGTGTTTTTGTGCATTGCAAAAAAAAAAGCAGCATATCTAGGCCTTTCCAAAGTGCACGCCAGTGAAGAGTTTGTGGCTCATAGACAGCAGTAGAATTTGCTGTGTCCTTGAGTTGAGCCTTTTGTTCATCAACTCACATCAAATGAAAAAATAAATAAAAATCATCCTTTCAAGGGCCTCTTTCCGACAACCCTGGCCGTTGGTTGTCGGGGTCTGCGGGCAGGGGGCATATCGGAATCCGGGAGCCCCCTTTAATAAGGGGGCCCCCAGATCCTGGCCCCCCCATCCTATGTGAATAAGTATGGGGTACATCGTACCCCTACCGCAGGGATATGCAATTAGCGGACCTCCAGCTGTTGCAGAACTACAATTCCCATGAGGCATAGCAAGACAAGACTCTGACAGCCACAAGCATGACTCCCAGAGGCAGAGGCATGATGGGACTTGTAGTTTTGCAACAGCTGGAGGTCCGCTAAATGCATATCCCTGCATATAAATGTCAAGAAAAAAAAAAAAAACACACTAGCCAGGTTTTTAAAGTCATTTATTAGGCAGCTCCGGGGGTCTTCTATGTTACTATGGGATACTGAAGTATAATAATAACGTAAATGTCGGAGGCTTTTTATTAACAATGACATGAAGTTTATGCAAATAGTCAATATTTGCAGAGTTGACCCTTCTCTAAGACCTCTGCAATTCTCCCTGGCATGCTGTCATTTATCTTCTGGGCCACATCCTGACTGATGCCCCCCCCCCATTCTTGCATAATCAATGCCCAGATTTTGTAGAGTGTTTTTTTTTTTTTTTCACCCGCTTCTTGAGGATTGACCAAGTTCTCAATGGGATTAAGGTCTGGGGAGTTTCCTGGCCATGGACCCAAACTTTCCATGTTTTGTTCCCCAAGCCACCTAGTTATAAATTTTGCCCTATGGCAAGGTGCTCCATAATGCTGGAGAAGACATTGTTCCTCACCAAACTGGATGCTTGGGAGAAGTTGCTCTCGGAGGATGTTTTTGTACAATTCTTTATTCATGGCGGGGTTCTTAGGCAATGTTGTGAGTGAGCGCCCTCCACTCCCTTGGCTGAGAAGCCCCCCACACATGAATGGTCTCAGGATGCATGGCACAGGACTGCTGGTAGCGCTCACCTTCTCTTCTCTGGACAAGGTTTTTTCCAGATGCCCCAAACAATGGGAAATGAATCTCATCAGAGAAAATGACTTCCCCCCCCAGTCCTCAGCAGTCCAATCCCTGGACCTTCTGCAGAATATCAGTCTTTCTCTGATGTTTCTCCTGGAAAGTGACTTCTTTGCTGCCCCTTCTTGACACCAGGCCATCCTCCAAAAGTCTTCTCCTCACTGTGCGTCCCGATGTCCTCACACCTGCCTGCTGCCATTCCTGGTGTTTCCCCCGATCCCGCAGCTGAATCTACTGCAGGAGACGGCCCTGGCGCTTGCTGGACTTTCTTGGCCGCCCTGAAGCCGCCTTCACAAATTTAAAGCGGAGGTGCAGCCACAAAAAAAAAAAAAAAAGAAGTCAGCAGCTACTAACAATGTAGGTGCTGACTTTTAATAAGGACACTTACCTGTCCTACTCGCCCGCGATGTCGGTCCCGCCACGGCGATTGATCGCTGCTGGCAGGTCCCGGCTCCTCCATCCTGAGTAAGGAAAACAGGCAGTGATGCCGCACGGCGCTTTGTGAATGGGCGGCTTGCCTCCTGGGATACACACAGTTCCCAGAAGGCAGCGCGCCCCATTCACAAGAAGCGGAAGGAGACCCACCGCGGACGAGGAGAGGAACATTAGAGGCAGATTAGGGGACTTCCGCATAGCAACAGGCATTTAGGGTGAGTATAAATTTTTATTTTTTGTTTTTTATTAAAAAAATAATTATTTTTTTTAGGATTCTTTATGTAAATATTTTGTCAGGGTGGACCTCCGCTTTAAGAGCAACTATTTTTTATGGGATTAAGTTCATTTTCATGGCAAAGAGAGACTTTGTAATTACCGTTTTTTTGGTGTATAACACGCACAGGCCTATAACACGCACCCTAACTTTAAGAGGGAAGTTTCAGGAAAAAAACTTTCCACAAGCCCCCTGCGTATAAGACGCAGGCACAGTTTATCCTCTTTTCAGGGTAAAAAAGTGAGTGTTGTACGCCAATAAATACAGTAATTGCAATTCATCTGATCGCTCTTCATAACATTCTGGAGTACAGTGAAACCTCGGATTGTAAGTAATGTGGTTAACGAGTGTTTCGCAATACGAGCACTTAAAAAATACAATTAAAAAAAATCTTGACTCGGTTTGTGAGTGTTGTCTCGCAAAACAAGCAGGATTCGAGCCACAGTGGTGTGCAGTACCGCATTCGGCCAGAGGTGCGGGGGCGCCGGAGCCAATCAGAGCCGTTTCCAAATACTCAGAAATACTCTGTTCCCGAGCCTTTCCGAGTTCAGCCGAGCTATCCCCGAGTATTTCCGAGGCTCTCCTGCGCCCCCCCACCTCTGGCCAAATGCGGTATTGCATGCCATAGAAGTCAATGCGGAACAAATTATTTTAGTTTCCATTGACTTCTATGGGGAAACTCACTTTGATATGCGAGTACTTTGGATTACGAGGATTCTCCTTGAACGGATTATACTCATAATCCAAGGTTCCGCTGTATATGCAAATTGCCCCATCATAAAAACTGAAGCAGCAGACTTTGTGAAAATTTTATATTTGTGTCATTCTCAAAACTTTTGGCCACGGCTGTACAGAACTGCATTACTTTGTGTCTTTTGTATCTACCTGGAGCTTTAACCCCCATCCTCCCCTGAGAATCCCCAAAAATATGAGCGCTTGTAGTGACCCCTTTTTTTTTTCTGCAGTAAAGATCGCTTATCCTTCTCGGTGCCGGTGAAGCACAGTGCAGCCTCCTGTGATTCGGTGGGGAGGTTTGTTGTTGCGGGGTACGGCATGTATTTGTATTCCAGGATGGATCTCGCAGCCTCCTGTATTCTGCATCCTCTGATTGTACCCAAACAAGCACTCCTGTGAAGAGCCTCTCCACTCACAATTGCACCACTTGGCTTGTTTGTTTCCCCATAAATACAGCTTCAAATCGCTCTCAGCCGGAGACGGCAGCCGGAGAGCGACTCCAATATTCTGGTCACACTCGCAGTCATCGTTATCTCTGGGGACAGAAAAGGCCCGAGCAGCCCAGCCTCCGCAGCTAAAACACCTGACAAATTGACCTGTCAAAGCTTGTCTGATCCTGGCCTTTTCCCTCGCCGCGTCTACGCCGTGCCGGCGTGAAGAAAACTCGCTTTGTATAAGCCAGCGATACGGCCGGCTCTTCCGTCAGACTGGCTGTGGTGAAGGGACGTCTGTCTTCTGCTAAGTCTGGTGTTTCTACAACCCCAATTACAAAAAAAAATGTTGGGGCGCTGTGTAAAATCTACATAAGAACAGAATGCAATGATCTTAAAAGGCTGTATTTTATTCACTTCTCTGGACCATACAGGCAAGGGACAGGCTTTTCCACTCAGGTTGTGGCTGCTTTCTAAAGAAAACCAACTGTAACCACTTTGCACAACTTTTGTTTTGATGAACCTGAGATTGACCACCTGCCGAGCGCTCACAATAATTATACTGCGAGCAGGTGGCAGGTACAGGCACAGTCACGTACATGTAGGTCACCTGTGCACGTGCGCACTGCGTTTTGCTCCTGTGATTACCGTTATTGGGCCTGTGATCGCTATGATTGGTTATAGCAATCACATGATTACAATGCAAACAAAACAGTCCGATTGCTTGCTTTAGTGTTGTGAAGCTGTGATTGGCTCACAGCTATCACATAGTACCTGGCTACCCATATCATGTGATTAGCTGTTGTCAATCACAGCACGTCAACAGCAACTAAGCTGTGATGAATGTTTAATCCATTCATGACACCTAAAACTATTGCTTATAACAGTGAACTTAACTGTTCTAAGCAATAACTGTGTTAAAAAAAAAATCTCTGATCATCCCTAGTGTCGCTATGGTGACAGGATGTAAAAAAAAGAAGAAAAAAATGTTTAAAAAATTGAATAAAAAATTATTTTATTCAAAGTCACTCAGGTACGATTAACCAATTATACTAAGCGGGTGCTAATGATCATCAATTTCATATGTAGGTTGAAACACAGTCAGTAACTGAAACAGCTGTGTAGAAGGCTTAAAGTGGTTTTAAAGGCTCAAGGTTTTTTTTTTTTTTTTTTTTTTTTTTTAAGTTTTTAAAAAACCTTCTGTGTGCAGCAGCCCCACCAATACCCACCTGAGCTTCCTCTCGATCCAGCAATGTGCACGAGAGCTGAGCTTCTCCTGGATCTGTAATTTCTCATTGGCTGAGGCAGCAGCGGGAGCCATTGGCTCCTGCTACTGTCATTCGCAGCCAGTGAGCCAATGTGGAGAGAGCGATGGGCGGGGCCGCGCCGCAGCTCTGTGTGTTTTATGGACACATAGAGAGGGGGGCTCGGGAGCAAGCACACACCAGTGCCCCCAGAACAAGCAGCTTGCTATTGGGGGTACTGGCTGAGGAGGAGGAGCCAGGAGCGCCGACAGGGGGCCTTAAAAGAGGAGGATCGGGGCTGCTCTGTACAAAACCATTGCAGCCAAGTATAACTTGTTTGCTGTGTTTTTTTTTTGGTTAGATGAGCCTTTACTTTCACTTTAAAACTGGGTGAGGAACAGCCAAACTCTGCTACTAAGGTGAGGTTGTGAAAGACCGTTTTATGTCACAGGTCATACACCATGGCAAGACACCATGACACAAGGCAGTTAGACATGTGTGTTCAAGTGTGTTTTTGGTGCGTTTTTACAGTGTTCCAGTGCAGGAAAAATGCAGCATGTTCTTCTTTTTTTTTTTTTTATGGAACTGCAAGCACTTGAACTGACCCTTAACACTTCTATTTCTGAAAGCATTCTTCATTTACAGCATTTTTTCACACTGCCTAAAACTTTTGCACAGTACAGTACATCGCGTTTTGTATATGCACTAAAATTAACTTTTGAAATTTTGCGTTTTTATAAACTGTTGCGCTAATATCGCATGACATAGAAAATTGGAGCTACCTCTAGTTTATTCTCCAGGGTGTCTACTTTCAGAGAATATTTAATGTTTGGGGAGGTTTATGTAATCTTCAGGCCTAAAATTGTGTAAAAAAAAAAAAAATGCAAAACAAGCAGAAGGGTTAAAATCGCTTGTTTTTGGGATGAAGGTTTTGATGTTGGTTTTTATAGCCACAGACTGTACCTGCTGTATATTGGCAGGTTGTATATATTACCTCTCTCCTGTCCAGGTATTGCTTGGCGAAGCCTCCGCCACAGGAAGAACCTGGTGGGTTTATTTGACATATGGGAGGCGGAGCCTCGCCCCGGTCCTGGCGGCTCAGACATACAGGCCCGATGACAGTCGTCTCCTCCAGCATGTCGGTACTTTTGGAAAGGGAAGAGATGTTGGAGCTCTCACATGCGCGGCGGGAGCGCTCGGCGATCTTGTGAAGCGTGAGATTTCTGGATGCGCTCTCACACCGAGCCGTTTTCTGTATTTCTCTTCTTTCTTTTAGTCCTGATGGATTTTCTCACTTGTCCCCCATTCTGCCTGTAGCAGGAAAGAAGTTCATTATCAGCCGGGAACCTTTTCTTCTGTATTTTCTCAGAATGGCAGGCAGTGTAACGATCCGTTACTTTCTACTTCTTGATGGTACGGGGGAGAGGCAGACGGATTTGTCATGACCGAGGAGAGTTCATGGAAGGCTGCATTGCTGGCAGACGGTGCGTTCAGCTTGCAGCCCTTTTACTGTCTAGTAACCGTCTGGTCCTTGCGAGTTTAAATTCTCTGTACTCCTTTACATGGGTATTACCATGTGAGTGCAGCACTGCAATCCACTACATCAGATCTGTGTCCTAGTGCAGTGCTCTCCAAACTGAGGCCCGGGGCCAGATCAGGGCCTTTCCTTTCCTTTATCCGTTCCTTGGGGGGGGGGGGACTATTCCAACAACAGTGGGGCATAACTCCTCCCACTGACACCAACAATGAGGCACCATCCCTCTTACTGACACCAACGATGTATCACTATTCCTCTTTCTGACATCAGTCATGGGGCACTATTCCTTTCGCTGACACCAATGATGGGGCACTATTCCTCCCACTGATACCAATGATGGGGCACTATTCCTCCCACTGATACCAATGATGGGACACTATTCCTTCCCACGGCACCATCCCTCCTACTGACACCAGCGATGGGGCGCCGTCCCTCCTACTGACACCAGCGATGGGGCGCCGTCCCTCCTACTGACACCAGCGATGGGGCGCCGTCCCTCCTACTGACACCAGCGATGGGGCGCCGTCCCTCCTACTGACACCAGCGATGGGGCGCCGTCCCTCCTACTGACACCAGCGATGGGGCGCCGTCCCTCCTACTGACACCAGCGATTATTTGTATTTATTAGAGCTAATCCTAGGAGCTGTCGTGCATCACACTGGACTGAACTGTGCCTTCACTTTTTACAAAGGAGCTGAATTCCTGGAATTGAGCTTGAAAGAGGGATTTAAGTTCCCCATGATGCTTTAACTCCATTTCGAATAACAAAATATCCCATGGTACCTTGCTGCTTGCAAGCAATGATTCCTTAACTGACTCCATCACCTAAAACTGCTCCTTGGAGCTTTCTGACTCCACCCACTTCGTGATTGAGTATGGCAGACTAGGAGTCTTCTAGTCTGTCAATAATAGTGTTGGGTCATGGTGGGCGGGACAGACCAGGAGTCTCCTTGTCCATCATTTGTTGTGTTATTTCATGGTGGGTAGGACAACCCAGGAGTTTCCTGGCCTGTCCTTGATGGTGTTTTGTCATGTTGGGTGGCCTGTCATTGATGGAATTATACCATGGTGGGTGGAACAGGCTAGGAGTTTCCTGGCCCCTTCTTCACGGTGTTATGTCATGGTTGGCGGGACAGACCAGGAGTCTCCTTGCCCTTCATTCATGGTGTTGTGTCATGGTTGGTGGAACAGACCAGGAGTCTCCTGACCTGTCAGACATGGTGTTATGGTGGTCAAGACAAGCCAGAAGTCTCCTGACCTGTCAATGTAATTTGGCCGTGACCACTGACACTGAATAAACTACAAGAAGGACCGGTGTCCCAGGAAAGGAGCGGGCACAACAGCCCCCACCCAGTCTTACAACCATGAAATAAGCAACCCTGGACCCCTTTTTAATGCCACATTCCTGGGATTAGTTTTGCGTTGTCTGCAGCATTGGATTCACAAAATAACTTTTTTTTCAATCGAAGATAAGAAATGACATTTCAGAGTCTGCTTTAATAGAAGGCTCCTTGTGGTGGACTGCGGCAGCAAATCCTCTTCCATCGGCCTTCCATGCTGTGAATGACGTTTAATTGGACGGAAGGCCTTTTGTCGTCGATGGAATGTTTGGTACTTTCTGTGGAATCAGTCTTTTCCGGAAGGAGGCGAATGTTTGTGTCACTTCTTTTTATAGAAGTCCTATTATCACATCTGTATCCGTCCCGCGGAGAGCCCCGGAGCTGTTTGTGTGACATCAGTCTTCTGCCTTGTCTCCGGCTCATGTGATGACGGAACGCGCCATTATCAGAGCGATAAAGAGATTAGGCACCTAGGTGATCATATTACTCCCCGGATGATTCCATAAATGAATTCTGCAAGCAGGTTTTCCCAGCAAAGATTTTTTTTTTTTGGGGCGTTCGGCGCGATATCTCGCTGGTATTTCTCAGAAGGCTTGTCTGTGATTGGTGCGGGTACATGGGGGGGGCGCCTGGTATGGGAGGCAGTGCGGGCTTCTTTATAGAGGTCATCAATATTACATCTTTTTCATTCGGCCAATAATTGATGGTCTACAAACTGCATGTTACTTCATCATTTTTATCTTTATAAAAAGGCTCCTATGAGATGAGTTTCTGCCTCATATACACCTGACAGCTTTCTAGCTCGAGGCGCCAAAACGCTGGAGGAAAGAATTTCAATTTCCCTCCATACATGGAGTTGGTTCACATCTCCATTCCAAGTCGCCTGAAGCTAAACGCCTCAAGTTCAAGAAAGTTTTGGAGCTACTTTTGTAGCTCGATTCGAGTAGATTGGTGCGTTTTTTCGCCAGTAGAAATGCGTTGAAACGCACAATTTGTGCGTTTTATGAGCGTTTTTGTGACCTCTGGTCTATGGCTTAGGCTAGGAGAAAATCCAAGAAGGTAACGCCGCTCCAGGTGATCCCTATTAAATAGATCCTGATACGCTGGGTGCAAGCCACGGCTCGCCACCGAAGTAAGAGGAAAAGAAGAAAGGCTGCACACCGGCAATATCGATCCAACATGAATTTATTAGAACAATACAGTCCTCATGACTGCCAACCAAAACAAGAATAACAGAGTTGACGCGTTTCACGCTGCAATAGTGCTTCATTAAAAAAGCACTATTGCAGTGTGAAACGCGCCACCTCTCCGTCGTTCTTCTCTTGGTTGGCAGTCATGAGGACTATTTTGTTCTAATTCATATTGCCGGTGTGCAGCCTTTTTCTGCTTTTCCTATGGCTGAAGCCCTGTACACACGGCCGAGATTCTCGTCAGGAAAAAAACGTCGTTTTTCCTGACGAGAATCTTGACAAGAAACTTGTCCCGGCCGAGTGTACACACGTACGATTCAAAAGAACCGCCGTTCTTTTGAATGGCACGCACTCTATAAAAAGGTCACACACCTCGTGTCAGTTGTGACTTCTGCTTTTTCTCTTAGCATGTAAGACTCATCCATTTGTACCGGTACATTTGAAATAAATTGCCTTGCTTCTGAAACGCACTTGAAGTTTGACTGATCACAGAGGGGAAACCATCTTAACAGATGCCGTCGCCGCCATCTTGCTACACCCTATGCCTAAGCCTAGGAATCTACCGCGCATGCGTCAAAGTCATTTCGAGCATGCGCGGGTTTCCACGGCGACAGGTAAGTGTACACACGCTCGGGTTTCTCGTCGAGAAACAGGCCGACGAGATTCTCGACGAGAAAAAAGACCGCAGGTCGTCTTTTTTCTCGTCGGGGAATCTGGGCAGTTTTCTTGACGAGAAAACTGAAACCCACGTACACACAGCCGGTTTTCTCGGCAAGAAAGCTCTCCCGGCAGTTTTCTTGTAGTTTTTTGCTGAGAAAACCGGTCGTGTGTACGCGGCCTTAGGCTTGTCATAGATGAAATGGGTGAAGCACTATATTGCCAAAAGTATTGGGACACCTGCCTTTACACGCACCTGACCTTTAA
Organism: Rana muscosa; assembly: GCA_029206835.1. Classification (NCBI taxonomy): domain Eukaryota; kingdom Metazoa; phylum Chordata; class Amphibia; order Anura; family Ranidae; genus Rana; species Rana muscosa. Next base: position 12,330,401 of record CM055117.1, read on the forward strand.
TGACATCCCAGTCTTAGTCCGTAGGGTTCAATATTGAGTTGGCCCGCCCTTTGCAGCTATAACGGATTCAACTCTTCTGGGAAGTCCGTCCACAAGGTTTAGGAGTGTGTCTGTGGGAATGTTTGACCATTCTTCCAGAAGCGCATTTGTGAGGTCAAAGAACTGATGTTGGATGAGAAGCCCTGGCTTGCAGTCTCCGCTCTAATTCATCTCAATGGTATTGGGTTGAGGTCAGGACTCTGTACAGGCCAGTCAAGTTCCTCCACACCAAACTCGCTCATTCATGTCTTTATGGACCTTGCTTTGTGCTCTGGTCCAGTTCATTTGGTGGAGGGGGGATTATGGTGTTGGGTTGTTTTTCAGGGGTTGGGCTTGGCCCCTTAGTTCCAGTGAAGGGAACTCTTAAGGCGTCAGCATACCAAGACATTTTGGACAATTTCATGCTCCCAACTTTGTGGGAACAGTTTGGGGATGACCCCTTCCTGTTCCAACATGACTGCCCACCAGGGCACAAAGCAAGGTTCATAAAGACTTGGGGTGGAGGAACTTGACTGGCCTGCACAGAGTCCTGACCTCAACCCGATAGAACACCTTTGGGATGAATTAGAGCGGAGACTGCAAGCCAGGCCTTCTCGTCCAACATCAGTGCCTGACCTCACAAATGCTCTTCTGGAAGAATGGTCAAACATTCCCATAGACACCCTCCTAAACCTTGTGGACGGCCTTCTCAGAAGAGATGAAGCTGTTATAGCTGTAAAGGGCGGGGCCAACTCAATATTGAACCCTACGGACTAAGACTGGGATGACATTAAAGGTCATGTGCGTGTAAAGGAAGGCGTCCCAATACTTTTGGTAATATAGTGTATCTAACCATCCTTCAAAGACTTGGCCCAACCTCCGTAACTGCTGCAGCGTCAGCCTGACACTGATCACAGGCCATACACCGTAGCATTGGAATCATTGTGGGGTGATGACTCCAACAGGTTGGGACATTCTCCTGTATCGCCCAGAACCACCAAACGCCCCCCAGGAACACGGGCTTTGCTCAGCTGTCAAAAGTAATAAGAGCCGCAGTTCCTGTAATCGGGTTATTATCGGCCTCAGAATGCAGCCAGCGTCCTCCCTAATGTCTTCAGATTACCGCCGTAACTTCCCTTCACATCACATAATAAAATTGCTGCACAATATTGTGACCACAACATGACGGCTTGTGAGGCGCTCGGTGTACGCGGTCAGAGCCGATACCCCATGGAGACATCGCTGACCGATCAGCATGCTGCTTGTCTAAGGATGGAGCAATGCAGCATTAGTCCTTTGACCAGACAGAACGAAGGTCACGGGTTCAGTGCCCAGCAGGGCAAGAAGTGTGTTCTGTTCCATCTATATCTGTGTGGTATTTCTATTGGCTCCTCCCATTCCCTCTTACAGTTCAAATTCCTGTGTATGGGGCGATGGTTTCTGAAATCAGCCTTTACTACGTGTGGGAGAATAGTAATATTTTTTTTTTTTTTTGAAAGCCCATGGCGTGTGAAACACACTTAAAAAAACTCCACCCGGTGCCCAAAAAATGTGCACAACATAAAGAGGTGACACAAAAACGTGCAACGGGTGTACACAAGTCCTTCTAAAATCAGAGGGCCTTGCCCTGAATCCCCCGGGGCGTTGGGCTCCTGACAGGGAAAAGGGTACTTTACACTTTGGTCCTTCTGGCCGAAACCAGACGGACCCCTTTCTCTAGAGGGTCTGCCGAAACAGACCCACCCAAGTACTAGGTGGGGCTCCCCCGAAGGGAGACCCCATGAGGGAAGGCGAACTAAGCCAGAAGGCCATGTCCACCCCCTCCCAAGACTTTCAGGGCAGGCCCGAGGACCTACACCCTACCAGTCACACAGTGCAACAAACCGTGTACAAAACCTAAAAATACAAAAAGTGGCACACAAAGGAAATAAATAAAATAAAGTGGGGGAGGAATAAGTGGAGAGGAGAGTGAAAAGGTGGCCATTGTGCAATACAATGACCAGGCCCTCCGGCCAGGAATAAAAAATTCCTCCGGTCCCAGCCAAAAGGCCCGGCCCAGGAGGCAGGTGCTAAAAAAGCGTGTTTTATGGTGCAGTGACCGTGGTGCCATGAACCAAAGTGACCCCCACTCACAGTGATTGTATGGCACCCCTGGACTGCTACTCCAGGTGCACATACCCCATAGGCTTTCTAGTTCCTAGCCGACCCCCCGACCAGGTCAGTGCAGCCCTCCGTCCTCATCAGATAGAGAGCCCTTCAAGGTTTTCTCAGGGAGAGCCGCCCCCTTGATAGCAGCTCCACTGATACTAGCCCTTCCAGGCCCCCATCAATCCAGCGGATTTGCATGGCCTCGCCCCACCTCATCTACAGGGCTACGCCAGCTCCTCCCTCCAGATCGCCGACAGGGACAGCACTTACACCGACACCAGCCAGAAAGCCGGAATAAGACTCGGCAAAAAGACCAGACCCAATGCAGCCACCCATCCTCACCAGAAGCACCCTTCCGGACAGCACAGACTCGACCATGGGCCGGCCCCCAGTTTACTGTCGGGCAGCTCGGCGTACTCACTACTGAAACCGTCCTTCCAGGTGCAATGACGCCATTGGATTTGCATCCACCCTCCCCATGTTGGAGGTGCTTCAGCGCATCCTTTGGCAACTGATAAGAACAGATACTACACTTGATCTTGGCCAAAAGGCCGAGAAGCGATTGCATTGGTAATAATATAGATATGGTAACCATGGGCGTCCGCTGAAATGTTTTCAGGGGGGGCGCTTCTGCAGCGGTGATACAGTCAGTCGCATTTTACCCTTTCTTTGACCGCTAGCGGGGGTTAAAAACAACCCCCCCCCACGTTAAAATGTAAAAACACCCCACTGTGCCCCCTGCATCTTTAAATATCTCTTTGTCACTACTGTGTACCCCCTCTCCACAACTACACCTCTGGACCCCTTTACATTACACAGCACCCACAGCTCTGGACCCCTTTACATTACACAGCACCCTGCATCACTGACCCCTTTACATTACACAGCACCCTGCATCACTGACCCCTTTACATTACACAGCACCCTGCATCACTGGACCCCTTTACATTACACAGCACCCCGCATCACTGGACCCCTTTACATTACACAGCACCCTGCATCACTGGACCCCTTTACATTACACAGCACCCCGCATCACTGGACCCCTTTACATTACACAGCACCCCGCATCACTGGACCCCTTTACATTACACAGCACCCCGCATCACTGGACCCCTTTACATTACACAGCACCCTGCATCACTGGACCCCTTTACATTACACAGCACCCTGCATCACTGGACCCCTTTACATTACACAGCACCCTGCATCACTGGACCCCTTTACATTACACAGCACCCTGCATCACTGGACCCCTTTACATTACACAGCACCCCGCATCACTGGACCCCTTTACATTACACAGCACCCTGCACCCCTTTACATTACACAGCACCCTGCATCACTGGACCCCTTTACAATACACAGCACCCTGCACCCCTTTACCTTACACAGCAGCACCCTGCACCTCTGGACACTACACACACACTCTGACCACTACACTACACACTGACCATATGTATGACGTGTCCTATGATGTCATGTCTCTGCAGTCACACACACACGCACACACACACACATGTTGTAGGACATCTCCTCCTCCCTCCATACTGCACACACAGCCCGGCTCTCCTTCCTTCTCACCTTCAGCAGGTCTAGCGGGGCTGGAAGTGGGTGTAAGGGCGGCGGAGGGTGTAGAACACTGCCAATTTGGCCAACACTTTCTCGATTCCAGGGGGGGGGCAAACGACCCCCCTTGCCCTATGGAGCGGACGCCCATGATGGTAACACGACCTGACACAACCTGAATGTAGCAGTGTCAAGCCTCCATCCCTGATATATGTTGAACAGAACAGAGAAAGGGATGGGACTTTGTGTGAGGCATGTCACTGAATGGATATCTTGTTCATATTATTTATTACATTTTCTCTTTCGTTCATGGACGGACACAGCATCTTATTCTTGACATTAGGGGCATTAGCCTTCTATCAGAAGAGGACTAGGCAGAAAAGCATGTTAAGTGTAAAACATACATCAAAACTGTACAGTACCGCCCTGGGGGCGGTCCCACTAGGTACAACCCCTCTCCCTGCATTATGCAGCTCAGCCTTTGTCTCTACCTGAGGTTTGTTTCGGCCTTTTTTATCAAAATGTGGACATTGTGCTTCATCCTTGTGTCCTCGGCCGTCACATTCCAAGCGGTTGCTTGCTTTCCTTGGGCTTGGTACAAGCTCTGCGGGGGTATCTGTCTGCTACGACTCCGTTTCGGGGGGGTCAGACTCGCAGTTTGTGTCAGTGACTGGTCCAAAGACAGGCCTGGTGGTCTCGTCGGCCACTGTGTCTTGGTGGATCAGACAGATTGTAATTCAGGCTTATGCCCTTACTGGGCACTTAAACCCCCTTCCTGCCCAGGCCAATTTTCAGCTTTCAGCGCTGTCATGCTTTGAATGACAATTGCGCGGTCGTGCGGCGTGGCTCCCAAACAAAATTGACGTCCTTTTTTTCCCACAAATGGAGCTTTCTTTTGGTGGTATTTGATCATCTCTGCGGTTTTTATTTTTTGCGCTATAAACAAAAAAAGAGCGACAATTTTGAAAATAACACAATATTTTGTACTTTTTGCTATAATAAATATCCCAATTTAAAAAAAAAAAAAAAAATTTCCCTCAGTTTAGGTCGATGTGTATTCTACATATTTTTGGGGAAAAAAATCGCAATAAGCATTTATTCATTGGTTTGCACAAAAGTTACAGCATCTACAAAATAGGGGATAGTTTTATAGCATTTTTATTATTTATTTTTTTTACTAGTAATGGCGGCGATCAGCGTTTTTTTTTTTTTTTTTTCTTTTTTTTTCTTTTATTGTGACTGCGACATTATGGCGGACACATCGGACACTTTTGACACAATTTTGGGACCATTCACATTTATACAGCGATCACAGCTATAAAAATGCACTGGTTACTGTAAAAATGACACTGGCAGTGAAGGGGTTAACCACTAGGGGGCGCTGAAGGGGTTAAGTGTGCCTAAGGGAGTGATTCTTACTGTGGGGGGTGGGGACTGACTGGGGGAGGTGACCAATCTGTGTCCCTATGTACAAGGGACACACCATTGGTCTCCTCTCCCTGACAGGACGTGGATCTCTGTGTTTACACACAGAGATTCACGTCCCCGGCTCTGTAAATGCCGATCGCGGGTACCTGGCGGACATTGCGGCCACCGCGTGACGCGGCGGGCACAGAAGTTCTACGATGCGCGCTCGGGAACGAGGAAAGGGGAGGACCTAGGCATTCTAGGTCCGCGCTGTAGCCGTCATTCGGCTATAGCGCGGGCCTCTAGTGGTTAAAGGGCGGGCGCCTCGCTTTCCTGTCACGGCGCACTCGACCAGGGCTATAGGTGCCTCCTGGGCTTTCCGACATCAAGCGTCGGTCTCACAGATGTGTAAGGCGTCACAAGTGGCTCATTACAAAAAGGGAAAATGAATATGGATAAGTGGTTATCTATTTAAGTTGAGGTGTGGTCAGGTCAATAGGAAAGTGGGTGTCTTCTACCCTGCTAGGCGATATGGTAATGTGACCTGACACAACCTGAACGTAGCAGCGACAAGGCTCCACCATCCCCGATATATGTTGTGTCAGGTAACATTATTTCTATATTTTTGACTTTTTGCTAAAATAAATATCCCCCAAAAATATATAAAAAAAACATTTTTTTTCCTCAGTTTAGGCCGATACGTATTCTTCTACATATTTTTGGTAAAAAAAAATCAATCAGCGTTTGATTGGTTTGCGCAAAAGTTATAGCGTCTACAAAATAGGGGGTAGTTTTATGGCATTTTTATAAAAAAAAAAAAAAAAAATAATTTTTGTGACTGCGACATTATAACGGACACATCGGACACTTTTGACACTATTTTGGGACCATTGTCATTATTACAGCGATCAGAGCTATAAAAATGCACTGACTACTGTGAAAATGACACTGGCAGTGAAGGGGTTAACCAGGAGGAGGCGCTGTAGGGCTTAAGTGTGCCCTGATTTGTGTTTCTTAAGCCCCGTACACACGGTCGGACTTTTGGCCAACAAACTTCATTTTGAGCAAGTTGGACCAACAATCCGACCGTGTGTACGCTCCATCGGACAAACTTTTTTTGCTTTTTTCTTGTTTTCATTGGACAAAAGTTGGGTCTGCAAACGGACAAACTTTTGCCCAACAAAAGTCCGATGAAGCAAAGTCCTACCGTGTTTACAGAAAACCATCGGACTTTTGTCCGATGGACAAAACAACTAATGTTAAAATCAACCAACAATAGCAGAAGTTGACCTAAGGGTGGCGGTAAAGAGCAGAAAAACCACGTGATGTTGCAAAAAGTTTTGGGAAAGTTTGCAGAAAAGTCAGAGCGTGTGTATGCTATGGGTGTTCCCGACCAACTCCGTTCGGACAAAAAACCACGGAAAAGTCCGATGGAAGTCCGACTGTGTGTACAGGGCTTTACTGTGGGGGGGAGGGGGGGGGGCGTGGCTTGGCGTGTGACGTCACTGATCGTCGTTCCCTATGACAGGGAACAGACGATCAGTGACAGTCTCACTAGGAAGCACGGGGAGAGGTTTGTTTACACTTCCCTCTCCCCGTTATTTAGCTCTGTGACCCAATTGCGGGACACCGGCGGCGATCGGGTCCGCTGTTCCCGCGGGGACGGTCACGGAGAAGAGGGCCGGGTCGCGAGCGCGCCGCCTGCGGCACGCTCGCGACCCACGGCTGGGCTCCTAAAGGGGACGTACCTGTGCCCAGCTGTGCCATTCTGCCGACGTACATCGGCGTGCGGCGGTCCTCAAGTGGTTAATGTGTATCCAATATTTATAGATATTATTGATTTAAAGTGGGGTTCCGGGCATAATTTTTTTATTTTTTTTGCAAGCTAAAATTAATTGCATTAAATAGTCCCTAAAACATATTAATAGCTCCCCAATCATTCCAGAAATCATTGAAAACACTTGCCTTATATCCTCCAGCTCATGTTGTGGTCGTATCCATCATATGTGTGGGCATGTGAAGCCCAGTTCCTTTTTCTTCCTGGTTTTCAGGGAGAGGTGCATGCTGGGCGATTTTTAGGCACAGTAATGCCCAGAGACTCCTGGGAAATTAGTGTCATCATTTCCCAGGAGGCAATGGGGTCTTAGGACAGGAAGTTGAACCACCTAAGACCAGGAACTAGGCAGATTACGAAATCTGCCTAGTAACAGCCAGATAGAAGTGAGTAAAAAAAAAAAAAAATATATATATATATATATATATATATATATATATATATATATATATATATATATTTATTTTTTTTACATTAAAGGCAAGCTGTTAATAGAAAGTTAATTTTGAGGGTGGAACTCCGCTTTAATTTCTGAGCATCTTACTCCTAACGATTGGCACGAGCCATGAAACGTGCGTCGAGTTTACATCCAACTGACGCCCAAACAAGTTTGGCTCACCGAGAGCAATTGTTTGTTTTATTGAATGTTTATGAATGGATGAGCGTTTTTATGCAATTGAACGGCTAGTCATGTTGTATTTTATTCTGTATAATAACTGTCTATTCATACAAGTGTATCATAGTAAATTGTGTCCCGTATCACAGATTGACACTTTTTATATAACGTGATTTGTAATTAATAAAACATTTAATGATTAATATGAACAAGGTATCCATTCAGTGACACGCCTCACACAAAGTCCCACCCCTTTCTCTTTTCTGTTCAAGTATTAATAGAGTGTAAGCTCCTCTGGTCCAGTGTTCTCTGTACAGCACTGCGGTATATGTCAGAGCTATACAAATAATAATCGTGTGTAGTTGTAGGGAGATATTGGAGTGTAAGCTCCTCTGGTCCAGTGTTCTCTGTACAGCACTGCGGTATATGTCAGAGCTATACAATCAATAATGATTGAATGAATGACTTATATAGCGCTCACGTGCGAACTGAATCGCCTCTAGGCGCTTTTTGCAGCCAGTGTCTGCTTGGCTGGTGCGGTCATTTTACCCCGTAGGATCTCGACACGCTTGGGACACACAGTCGTACACACATATATACTGGGCCAATTTGGACAAGATCCAATTAACCTACCAGTATGTCTTTGGAGGGTGGGAGGAAACCGGAGTACCCGGAGGAAACCCACACAGGGAGAACATGCAAACTCCAGGCAGATGGTGTCGTGGTCGGGATTCGAACCAGTGACCCTTTTGCTGCTAGGTGAAAGTGCTAACCACTACACCACTGTGCTGCCCTATAATCGTGTGTAGTTGTAGGGAGATATTGGAGTGTAAGCTCCTCTGGTCCAGTGTTCTCTGTACAGCACTGCGGTATATGTCAGAGCTATATAAATAATAATTGTGTGTAGTTGTAGGGAGATATTGGAGTGTAAGCTTCTCTGGTGCAGATGTGAAGGGTTCAGGTTCTAAAGTAATCTGCTGACACTCTCTAGAAGTCCAGAACATGAAATGTGGATGTATTGGAGGGATCTGTATGTAGAAGAGCATTAGTGGGATTGATGTGATGGCGCCTGGCTGCACAGATGTTGCTCGGGTTCCTCGGACAGGTTGGGAATGTAGTGCGTTGCTCGGTGTAGTGGTGTGCTGTGATTAATGTGCGTCCTCCTCCTATAAATTCATATCCCTCCCCCGCTCGGGTGGAATACATGGATATATGATGGGGAATTGCAGCCCTGCACTGTCCTTGAACCACAGAAGATGAAGAAGTCCTTCATACAGCCCCAGGGGGCCCCTCCAGTGCTTGCTGACATTTTCCCATGTTATGTACCGGCAGATTTTATGAATTACATCCTCAACACTTTACCTTTTACATCACTTCAGAAATGCCTCCGTCATACAGATTTGGCCCTGCACTGTATATTCTGCCAAAAGGGAGATTCACCCTCTGTCTGAGTGTTTCAAAGTCGTGCATTTTTTTTACCGTGATTTTGCCACATTTTTACAGCAATTTTGCCGTGATTTTGTACAGGTCACCAATGCAAAAGACAGAAAAACGCCTTTAATCTGCCCCAAAGAAGCTCATGTTCTTTTTTAAGCTTAGAGCGTTTTTCAGGTGACAAAACGCTCAGATGTGAACAGGTGTCATTGAAATGAATGGGATTTTGCTTGTTAAACGTTTTTTCCAGGCGTTTTACAAACGTTTTATGAGCTGAAAACGCTTAGGTGTGAATGCAGCCTAAAGCCTCATACACACGGTCTGACTTCAAACAAACTTTTCAGTGGATTCTTGTTTGAAGGGCGTTGCCCGTGAACTTGGTATGCATACACACGGCAGGACTTTTTCAGCAGACTTTCCCAAAATCACGTGGTTTTTCTGCTCTTTACCGCCACCCTTTGGTCAACTTCTGCTATTTGTTGGTTGATTTTAACATTGGTTCTGGGCATGCGTGTTTGTACTTTGGACTAAAGTCCGATGGATTTCTGTACACACGGCAGGACTTTGCAGCGTAGGACTTTTTTTGCCGAAAAGTTTGCTCGTTTGCAGAGCGGACTTTTGTCCGATGAAAAGCGAAAAAGTTTGTCCGATGGAGCGTACACACGGTCAGATTATTTTTTTAAAAACCTGGGAATTTAGAAGTTTGTTGGCAAAAAGTCAGACCGTGTGTACGGGGCTTAAGACTGAAAGAGAATCACACATTTTGTGTTGTCACCAGAACAAGAATAGAGGGGAATGGGGACACCAGTCATGACCAAAACCATCTAACTTTGTTTATAAACATTGATCAGACGGGAGATCGAGAGATATAAAGTAACCTTTTTTATAAACATTGATCAGATGGGAGATAGAGAGATACAAAGTATAATTGTTTATAAACATTCTTATGATGCAATATAGAGAGAGATATAAAGTGACATTGTATCTCTCTCTCCCATCTGATCAGTATTTATAAACAATGTTACTTTGTATCGCTCAATCTCCCGTCTGATCAATATTTATAAACAATGTTGTATTTCTCTACTTCCTGTCTGATCAATGTTTATAAACAATGTTACTCTGTATCGCTTTCTCCTGTCCAAACAATATTTATAAATATCACCTTGTAGCGATCTCCCGTCTGAACAATGTTTAGAAGCAATGTTAATTTGTATTTCTGTTTCTGTCCTCTGAACATTGTTTATATAATATTACAAACAAGTAAGAGCAGCTCAAGACTCATCGCATTGAGTCACTCCCAGGCACACACCAAGGTAGGACGGGGTGGGGGGTGGGGGGGTGCAGGCCTTTTTGTATGTAAGCTATTTCACCAGAGCCAGTGAGCTTGTTGAAGTAATGAAATTTTCCTTTGATTAGAATAAATACATTTTGAAGTTGTTGCGTCTTTTGGATATAAAAGTAGGAAGGATGTGAAATATTAATGGCTCTTCTGTAGCACAAGGTCTCTATGAAATATTTAAACAAATTTTTCACTCTGGGGATATGACCACCCAATTCCCTCATACACGGAGTCGGGGGCACTGGGCCTTGTATCCAGAGACTGAACGGTTTGGCAAACGTTGGATGATTCCTTTCCTTAACCCCTTTATGACAACAATACATATACACTATATTACCAAAAGTATTGGGACGCCTGCCTTTACATGCACATGAACTTTAATCTTGTCTTAGTCCGTAGGGTTCAATATTGAGTTGGCCCACCCTTTGCAGCTATAACAGCTTCAACTCTTCTGGGAAGGCCGTCCACAAGGTTTGGGAGGGTGTTTATGTTTGAAAAATATTGTGTGACTACCCGACCAAAGTCACAGCAGCCTTCGCTGATTTTTTGACCACCTTATACAAGAAACCCCCTCCCTTCCCCTGTGATTTAGCAGACGCCTTCTTCCGTGATCTACATCTCCCCCCCCCCCCCCCATCTCATCTGCGGCTCACACGGCCTTTAAAGTGGTTGTAAACCCTCTGATACTATTTGTACCTACAATTAAGGCTTACCTGTAGGTGCTTGCAATATCGCCTTAATCTTCATGGTTAAGGAGATATTTGCAGAAAATCGGGCACCGATGTCTACGGCGCATGCGCGCCATAGACACCGGCGCAATGAGCGCGCCGTGTCTTCAATGGGAAATTGCTGGATCGTGCCGGTTCCGTGCGCATGCGCGGGAATGACGTCATCGCCACTCCAGCCAGTCACAGCGCCGGAGCAGCGATACCCGGAAGTCACTCCGGGTATCATGACGGCGGCTGAGGAGAGGAACGAGGGTCACTTTGGGGCTTCGATCTAAGGTAAATAATTCATAATGAGCTAGTATGCTAGTCATACTGGCTCATTATGCCTTTTTGTCTTGCAGGTTTTTATTTTTATTTTTATTCTGGGTTTACAACCACTTTAATGCAGACATCTCTGAGCTGGAGCTGGAGCTGGCCCAGGCCATCAAAGGCATTCGACTCTCAAAGGCCCCAGGACCAGACGGCTTCTCCGGCCTATACTACTGAAAATGTTCCTCCCTCCTGCTCCCCCATCTGACAGCATACTTTAATAGTATGAAACAGGGAGCTCTGCCGTCCTCTGACTCCTTACGAGCGGCCATATCCATGATTCCGAAGACCTCTGTAGAAGCCCATGACCCCCAAGCTTTCCGCCCGATTCCTGTGTTCACGCATCAATAAACACCTTCGTTCTCTGATTCACAGGGATCAGGTAGGCTTTGTGCCTGGTCGTCAGGCTGGAGACAATATTCGGAAGATGGTTCACCTGATTTCCCTGCTGCACCACCACAAAATCCCGGGGTTTCTTCTTTCGCTCGACATTGTATAAAGCTTTCAATTCCCTCTCGTGGGACTACTTGTACTACGTGCTCCAATGTTGGTGCTTCGGAGACTCTGTTCTCACCTGGCTGGCCGCGCTCTTCTCCTCCCCTTTGGCCGCCGTCCACTATGCGGGTTGATTATCGCCCCCCATTTCCAGAGGAATGCGGCAGAGTTGTCCCCTGTCTCCTGTTCTCTTCATCCTTGCCCTTGAACCCTTGGCCATGGCTCTTAGAGTTGATCCGAACATTAATGGAATCCCATACGCAGGCGAATGTTACAAGGTAAATATGTTTACGGACGATATTCTTTTGACCCCAACTAACCCAATTGTCTCCCTACCCAATCTACAATTCCTACTGACCCGCTTTGCCGCCATCTCAGGGCTCCAGATTAATCCCCACAAAACCACTGCGATGAACATCTCGCTTTCAAGCTCCCTGGTCACGCACCTCCAATCCTCTTTCCCATACCGCTGGTCCGTTTCTACTTCAGAATATTTGGGTGTTAAGTTGACCCCCTCTTATTCATCTTTTTTCAGCTAACTACTATCCCCTGTTGCGTACCATTACCGCGCTCATGGCATCCTGGCAGTTTCCCACCTTATCTTGGATTGGCCCTATTCCTACTGTCAAGATGACGGTCCTTCCGAAGATCCTATACTTTTTCCGGACTCTACCAGTTCAGATCCCTGCATTTTTCTTGCGTCTATTCCAGAAAAGGCTTCTCTCCTTTTATCTGGGCCAACAAGCGTCCCAGGGTTTTCCACCTTACCCTGTATACCCACAGACTGAGAGGAGGGCTTGGAGTCCCGAACATTGCCAAATACTAGCAAGCTGCACAAATCTCCCAGCTTACGATGCTCCAAGCTACCTCTGATATCCCATTCTGGGTTCTCCTGGAAATCCCCAACTGTGCACCGGTCCCCATCTCTGCCCTCTTATGGCTCCCTCTTAAGATGCGCCCCCCCCCTCACTCAGCCCTCTGATGGCCCATAGCCTAAAACTCTGGGACTCGGTTCGGTACTCCGGTGGGCTCATGTCCCCGTCCCTCCCGCTCCTTCCCCTCCTCAATAGCCCACTGTTTCCCCCTGGCTTAGAACAACCTCATGTCTTTGCCTGGTGGCCAGCCCATGGATTCTGCCAGGTCCGTCATTTTCTTGGGACTCGCACCTTCCCCTGGGGGGCTTCAATCCAAGAGGCTCATGAAGCTCCCCCCAGTGGAATTCTTCCACTATCTTCAACTACGACACTGGATCTCCTCTCTCAGACACAATGATGCGTTTCCCTACCAGAAAACGGCCTTTGAGCATACGTGCCAACACTTGCCAGGATCTTCGGGGACCATATCTTTGATTTACTCCTCCCTTAACTCAAGCGGAACTCCAACCTCTTTGTCTTATGTCCACAACTGGGAGCGAGACTTATCACACATCGATCCGGCAGATTGGAGCAAAGTCTGGTCTAATATTGCGAAATGCTCCTTTAACACGGCTAGCCTAGAGGTAGCCTATAAGGTACTCCTCCGTTGGTACTGGGTTCCATCCTGTATTGCCAAATCAAACCCAACCTGCAGCGATAGATGATTCAGGGGGTCAGCGTGGAGACGAACTTCATATCTGGTGGTCCTGCCCCCGCCTAGTGAGATTCTGGTCAAGGGTATTCGGTCTTCTGTCCACTCTCTTCCATACTCCCCCCTCCCCCCCCCCCCTGCAAGGATGCCAAATTGGCCTTACTCTACTGCCGGATCCGGACCTCTTTTCTTATCAGCAAAAGCAGGCCACCTACTTGTTTATCACTGCAAAGCGTACAATAGCTAGGGTCTGGAAGAAACCGGCTGTCTCTCCTGATTAATGAGGAGATGTCTAGTATTCTCCATGATTCCCACGCCAAGTTCCTAAAGGTGTGGGGCCCATGGTGGTCCTACGCTCTTCCCACTTTGCACCCGACAAGCCTAGGCCTCACTAATTGACCTCCTCTACCTTCCCCACCTGGGGGAACTTTAAACCTTTTTCCTACCCAACCTTCCTGCTCTGTACCTCCTTTTCCTTCTCCGTCTCTCCTTCTCATTTCTTGTGTGTGTGTCTCTGTGTGTCTCTCTCTCTCTCTCTCTCTCTCTCTCTCTCTCTCCCCTATTTTTTTTTGGTGTTTTTTCTATTAGTGTTTTTTTGTCCGTAAAACCTTGACTCTAGTTTTAAGCTCATCTACCCTATGTTGACCCCCGGCCTTGGCCGGAGGGCTGTTGATGTTTGACAATTTCTACAATCAAATATGCTTTTAGTGTGTATTAGTAAGCTGTGCCATGATATACTTTACGTTTATACCCCCTGCGTGGGATCATTACTGTTGTAATTACCTCTCAAATATTTCAATAAAAAAGATTGAACTGAAAAATATTGTGTGACTGAAACAATTGCAACATGCATCATTTTTTTCTCTAGGGCCTCTGCCAAAAAAATAAGAAATATTTGGGTGTTCCAAGTAATTTTCTAGCAAAACATATGCTGACTAGAAATGCGTTGCCATGCCCCCTTCACACCTCCTGGTGTGTGCCATCATCGGCTATGTTCCAAAGCTGAGTGCAAAGGTGATCGGGAGCAGAAACTGCCAATATTAGAGGATATCTGAGCTCTGGAGCTGATCTGACAGTATGGGAACTTGGCAGATGACACCACATGGCAGGAGGCGTGAAGGGGCATGGCTACGCATTTCAAGGTGGTACTGCCTCTCTCTCAAGCCTCCTTGTGAAAGAGGTATTGCCAGGGCCAGATTAAGAGCATCATGGGCCTGGTGCTGAGGATTTTGGTGGGTCTTTTGATGGAAACAAAATGAAACTGCAAATTTTTTTTGCGAAAACAAATTAAATATACTCTCACCAGTAATACCAGCCGTGCAAGACTTTGAGCAACAGCAACACCACCAATACCACCTGCTATGCGGTCTCTCACTAACAGCAACATAGAGTGAGTGAGTAACTTGTATAGCGCTACAAATGCAAACTAAATCGCCTCAAGGCGCTTTTTTCCATTCAGTGTCATAGGGCGACCACATTTCCAAACTGCCATTCAGGGACAACCCCCCTCTTCCCAAAAAAAGATGAGGGGGGGGATGTATTCTCGGGGTTGATGGGGAAATCGGTGGTGGGGGTGATTTTTCGGGCAAATGGCTGGTGTTAGCACTTAAAATCATCCTGACGCTATGCTTGATATGGCGATACAGTGTGACACTTGCCACCAGCAGCCTGCCACCAGATATGGTGTGCCACTGGCCACAAGCAGCATGCCAGCAGATACGGTGTGCCACTTGCCACCAGCGAGCTGCAACCAGATACGGTGTGCTACTTGCCACCCACAGCCTGCCACCAGATATGATGTGCTACTTGCCACCCACAGCCTGCCACCAGACACAGTGTGCCACTTGCCACCAGATACAGTGTGCCATCAGATACAGTGTGCCACTTGCCACCAGCAGCCTGCCCCCAGATAGTGTGCCACTTGCCACCAGCAGCCTGCCCCCAGATACAGTGTGCCACTTGCCACCAGCAGCCTGCCTCCAGATACAGTATGCCACTTGC